>JAINUG010000743.1:40000-64265 GCA_029706075.1 Aldrovandia affinis | reverse complement strand
TGCTCTGCTCACTGCCCCCATTCCCCCGACAGAAATCAAAGAAAATAAAATAACCATAACCATTGTGAAAGATATTGTTCAGTCAGAAAAAACTAAAAACCTAGAATCTTTATTTATTACTTTTTCACACATACACACACACACACACACACACACACATATACACTACCCAGAGATGGGCAGTATTTCTGTTACTTGTATTTGAAATACGTATAATACGAGTATTTTGTCATTTGTATTTGACAGGGCTGAAAAAATCAAATGTAATTTGTAACAAGATACTTTAGGTGGAGTAATTTTGTATTTTCAAATACTCAAAATACTTTATCCATGATTCAAAGAACATAAAAAAAGAACAACAGACACACTCACACAGTGATTTTTAGACCTGCTCTCTGTCGGTTGGACAAGGCAGTGAATGCATGCACACGTGGATGCATGCATGTATCTGGTCGCAAGCAGCTATTGAGAATTCGGCGCTGTTTTCACACAAGCCTACTCACAGTATTCTAAGTGGCATTTGAGAAATCGTGAAGTGACGGGAAAAGTTCGAAAGACGCATTTCAAAATGCCACTTTGTGACTTCCAGAAACACTAGCTAGCATGTACAATTCATGCTGATTTGTTTGTAAGTTTGTACTGTACTATTTTCAGTATTTTTCTTTTTATATACAAATAGCATCAAAGATAAGAAATTGCTGTCAATAGCCCAAACAACCAAAATGGAGGGAGTAATGTGGGCAAAAACTAATTAGGAGATGCTAAAGATGTGATTGTGCCTCTAACACTTAACACACGGCTATAGCCTATGTGATTTTGGCTTTTTGCTCATATTCATAGAGAAAGGCAGCCACCTATTCATATGTTGGCCTACGTAGCCAATTGAGACAAGTTTTTTCCTGTATTTTGAAATACAAGATACATGTATTTTATCTGATACATATTCTGGCACCAGTATTTTGTATTTTGATCTGATACATTTATTTGAGGGGTATTTTGTATTTTGTAACAAGATACATTTTGATGTATCTTTGCCCATCTCTGACACTACCAGTCAAATGTTTTAGAACACCCCCATTTTCCAGTTTTTACTGACATTTAAGCAGTTCAAGTCCAGTGAATAACCTGAAATGGTACAAAGGTAAGTGGTAAACTGCCAGAGGTTACCAAAAACCTATAAACAATGTACATTTCAGAGTTATAAAAAAAGGCCCTTTTCTGAGAACAAGTAATGGGTTGGAGTTTGCATGTTCTCCCCGTGTCCGCATGGGTTTCCTCCGGGTACTCCGGTTTCTTCCCACAGTCCAAAGACATGCACGTTAGGCTAATTGGAGAGTCTAAATTGCCCGTAGGTATGAGTGTGTGAGTGAATGGTGTATGTAGTGCCCTGCGATGGATTGGCGACCTGTCCAGGGTGTATTCCTGCCTCTCGCCCCAATGCATGCTGGGATAGGCTCCAGGCCCCCCGCGACCCTAACTAGGAATAAGCGGCTGAAGATGAGATGAGATGAGATGAGTAATGGGTTAACGTGGGTTAACAGTCACTGTGTCACACACTGAGAAACCATCCTTTCGCCTACTCGACGGCCTACAAAAACCTTTCAAAATTTCAAGATTTCAAATTTAGATTAATCGGTCCATAAGACCTTCTTCCAGTGTTCAGTAGGCCACTGGCGGTGCTTCATGGCCCAGACAAGCCTCTTTTTCTTATTTTGCCATCTTAACAATGGCTTACTGCCACTTGACCTGTCAAACCTGCAGCTCGAAGTCTTCTTTCACAGCTGAAACTGAGACTTCTTTACTTCGACCAGTGTTAAGCTGTGCTTGAAGCTGTTGTCCTGTGAGCTGCCTATCATGCAAGCTGTTGACTCTCTGAAACTTGTCTTCTGATTTTGTTGTGGCTTTGGGTCTGCCAGACCTCTTCCTGTCAGAGTTTCCTCCAGTTTCCAAGTGCCTTTTAATGGTGTAGGAAACTACTCACTGCCAAAAAAATATTTTTCAGTTTTTGGTAACCTAAACTTTTTTTTTTTAACCTCTGGCAGTTTACTCCTTACCTTTGTACCATTGCAGGTTATTCACTGACTTGAACTGCTTTAAATTTCAGTAAGAACTGGAAAATGGGGGTGTTCTAAAAACTTTGACCTGTTAGTATATATATGTATATGTATATATATATATACAGTATATAGGCCAATACCAGCCCCAGGAACAAAAATGGGATCATTCAAATTTAAGAATAAAAACTGTGAGTAGACACATAATATCATTAAAGTGAGTATCATGTGAGTTTTCAACAATATCACCAGAATTAGGATTGGTATGGAAAACACCCATTATATATACTAATCTTGTCTTGACTAAGTCTTTTTTAAATAAGCCATAAAAAGAGAGTGAAATATACAGTTGATTCCTACACGGAGTTTTTTTTTGGGGGTATGATTAAGCACACTGTTGACAGAGAAGATCTGAAAAGATGATCTGCTTATTTTGTCTTTGAAGTTTGTGGCTTTCAGTCTGTTTAGGGCTCAGAAAATTATATTATGGACAGAATTATGCAGTCCAACAGTGTGGTGTATTTATGGAAAAAAGTGTTTTGTAAATATATAGATATTCTCTACAATCTAAGAAAAAAATATAATTATGCAAGTTATTTATATGGAAGTCCTAGACTAGTGGCTATGTGAGTGAATCACAGGAATAATTTATAATGCAAATGTGAACAGTACTGTACTGAACTGTAAAGAATGAATGGGGAAGGGGATAATTAATGGGAACTATAAGAGTGGATTGGGAAAGGAAGTTGCATTACAAATATTTAGACACTCTTATTCAGAGAGACATACACAGTTATTTATACAGCTGGATATCTACTGAAACAATTCAGGTTAAGTACCTCAATGGTACAATAGCAGTGCCCCACCTGAGAATCAAATCTGCAACCTTTTGCATTGCAACCTCAGTTCCCTATCCATTATACTACACTGCTGCCGAAGTTGGAAGCTTACATCACCTACCCCCCCCAACCCCCACCCCCCCACACACACACAACATTATCAGGAGCACCATAAAATCCTTACAAAAATATCTGAGCACTCTATATCAAATGCAAATGCATTTAGGTCCAACTTCAATCACCCCCAGGATATTCATGCAGACAACGGCAAGCATTCTACATTGTCACTTTAAAATGCTGTTTTTTTATATTGTCAGTGACATACGTACAAAATATGTGTCTAACATGATATCTGATTTGTCTCCAGATACTTATTTAGTAGCTGCATACTTTGTATGAAAGAGGTGAGAGCTCTTTTAGTCCCTGCTTGTGGCATCTGGTATCTGCACCCTGGTGGAGATAGGAGATGTATTGGCTCAGGTGTATAGTGTGCCCAAGGCTGAAACGACCATATATATTGGGGGGGGACCCCCCAATATTCAGATATGCTCAAAATGTCCCCCCAATATATAGCTGATATAAAAAATATAAATAAATTGATTTGGTCCCCCCAATGTTGACTCCATGGTTACGGCCTTGATAGTGCCCTATTCAATGTTACACTGTACAATATATTTGAAAACCAATTTCTGCTATCATGAAATAATGATATTGTATCTGTCAAACAATATAATCCGTACTTAAAATATTGCTAATGAATGTGATGTGCAATTGAATAATCCTATTCCTCTGCAGACAAAATCATATCAGTCGAATAGGCACCTCAGTGATAAAGCAGAAATCATCTCAATATTGCTTTCATACAGCCTTAAATGTCCAATAATGGTGCTTAAGGATTGTGGCCTTGTTTCTTGTTCTTAAATGTTCTGCATTGCCACCAGCTAACCCTCTCCAGATCTGTGCTAGACTTCCCTTTCTTTGGTTTGCTAAATTATTACATCCCCTTTCTATTGGCTGACAATGCCATGACTGGAATTAGCAATGTCTAGGCCAAAGGGCTCAGCCTGCAGTCAGAGAAAATGATTAGCAGGGATCTTAACCTGTGCTTTGGTTCCTGGGGGTGATGACAGGAGAGCTACAGGAGGCTTCAGCACAGCTCCTGTAAAAGGCACATTATTTTGTGTAAGACTTGACAGCAATGACGAGAAGAGACATTATCCATTTCACAATTGATTCTTACCCATTCATTGATGAAGCTTTCAGGGGTCTTTCCAATTGGCTAATCATCTTCTTCTTCCGGGTCACGACCACGACCTGCCCCTTCCGCCCCAATGACCTTGTCCTCACTGGCGAGAGTTCATGCAGTCTCCTTGGAAATATTGTTCCCTGGTCCCTTTTGTTGGACAGGGAATGTGGAACTGATGACATAGGAACTGAGATATTTCTGAATTCAAGTCGGCGAATCACCACTCTCGGCTGTTTTAGCAATAAGGACATGACAAGAGTGGACAGTTCCCCTTCCTGTTGCCCACATTCTGATTTTACTCCATTCTTATCCCTTCTGTCAGTTTGGGCCGTTTGATTATTTAAATCTCTGTCTTGTTCAATCCTCTCTTTTTTTTTCTCCTCCAAAGTCCCTCTTCATCTCTCACACCATCCTCCCTCTCCATTTTCACACTCACACACTTCTCTCCTTCCTCCTCCTTCAGGTTTAACAGTATGTCTTTTTCCTCCCTGCTCATCCCGTATCCAGTCTTCTTCTCCTCTGTGTTTTCACTTGTGTTCAGACTTGATCTCGGCTCCACCCCTGTATAATCTGTGCTGTCCATCACAGATTCTTCCTTCATGTCTTCATAAGGACATGACAAGTGAGGGCAGCTCCTCCCCTTCCTGTTGTCTGCATTCTGATTATACTCCATTCTTCTCCCCTCTGTCAGTCTGCTTGCATCATTCGCAGGTAGCAGTCTGTGGAGGCAGCACAAAAAATTAAAAGGAACCTTAAATTAAAGCATTTGTGTTGTAGTACAAAGGTAGAATTACTTCAGAGAATGTTTGCGCTATATAATGCCTTGGGACATGTCTTGAAAGGAAAGAATGGCAAATGGTGTCAAAAAGCAGCGGTCTTCACAAACAGACTGACAACCATTGTTTTGTACTACATTTATAACATTTCATTTCAGAATACATAGTGAGCTAGCAAGCTAGCTGTACTGTAGCAAGCTTACTTGTGTGTTTTT
The DNA here is from genome assembly GCA_029706075.1 of Aldrovandia affinis. Classification (NCBI taxonomy): domain Eukaryota; kingdom Metazoa; phylum Chordata; class Actinopteri; order Notacanthiformes; family Halosauridae; genus Aldrovandia; species Aldrovandia affinis. The sequence goes on along the minus strand of JAINUG010000743.1, from coordinate 59,135 downwards.
GTACAGACTTGTATTACGTGGACCCACAAATTTAATTGGATTTGAGCAGGAAACTATGGCTGAAAAATAGATTTGAGTGAAAACGCTGTTCACTTTCCTCCATTCCCCAAATTGCTTGTCAAAAATCAGTCGTTTATGTTAACTGGTTGAGTTACGCTACAGAATTCTATCAGAATTTAGAGTACCAAGTATTAGTATTAAGGTCCATGTACAAATATTTGACTATCTAGGTTTAGCTTAAAAGCTAAGAAATTGTCCTGTTATCATTTTTACCCTGGCACAGGTGTAAATCTGTTAGGGAAACAACATTTTCTAACCAATAATGTAGCACTTCAACTTGCAGATTAGCATTGCAAACCTGTTTTGTCTCTATAAATTATAGAAGCCACAATGCATTCTATTCAGGGGCGTCATGCAGACCATTTAGAAGGGGCCCCAAAAGTAAAGCGGGGGTCCGGCTTAGCTAGCTACTAGGTTAGGTATCCATAGCGAGCTGGCTACTAACACACCGTCATCTGATTTGAACATCAATAACGTGATAGAAAATAAGGAAAATATAATGAGGGCATACTGTAATTGCTGACTTACTAGGTTATGGTATTAAGCTAATGTGAGCTATTAGCTGTCACAATTAGGATATAAGGGAGATAGCCTGTCTTTTGGCAATACTGATATGGGCTATGACATTCCGTTATGGATGTGCACTGTGATTTCTGATACCAGAAACAACTTCCCGTAGATAGTCAAACAATTGTCATCCGGTGTCTCGAAAGAGGCCACCGCGGCGCCGTGTGCATTGTTTCAAACATTGTTGGTATAACAATGGTGCAGCCAAGCTTATTGCGGTGTTCCCATTCGAAGCTAAAGCAACCAGAGGATTTCACAACTTTCCTTAAGACAGGCAGCTAGGGAGTACATGGATTTAGGCCCCAGTCTTACCAGCTGAGACTGCTAGCTGGTTAAGCAAAGGTTCGCGAGATAAGCGAATATATGCAGCTTGTGTTGCTGTATTAATCCATTTTGGGTTTTGGTATTGGCGTCCTGTTAACCCTGTAAACCGTAATTTAATGATAGTTAGCTAGACGTAAATCTGCAGTCAGTCTAATGTATCCAGCTAAATCTCTTGCTTTGCCAGTAAACTGAGCTAGCTTGCTTGCTGTTGTAGGGTAGTATGCGCCGAACAGTTGGCTACTTAGTTTGCTAGCTTTCTAGCCATTCTTAACTAATGTACAAATATAAAATGTTAGCAGTAGTTATAAGATGCTTGAGAAATTAATCGATTGCATAATGAAACCTCTGGCCAGATAGCATGCAGCTAACCTTAGCACAGAGAGCTAACTGATCACCTTGCTAGCTGTTACGTCCCAAAATTCACCCGCGTTACAATAACCGGGGAGCACACACTGGACACGACACAAAATCCACCAGGCCAAACCGTCCACAAATTTAAAGATCTCTATCCCTCTCTCCCGGTGCAAAGTTGGTTTAAAACGAGGCAGTCAGTCAGCTGGCGATTATCCTCCGCCTCCCCGTGCGGAACACTGGCTAGCGAGCAAACACTACTTTCACAATTGCACATAAAGGACCGATTATTTTGTGCAGTTTATCTGGGTTAAACGTTTTATTTTTGTTGTGAACAATGTCCGTCCTGGAAAATGTCGGCAGTCAAAGCCAGGAATTGGAGAAAAACCGTTCCCTAGCCATGTTCAATATCTGGCCACACCGCAAAGCTGTACGCGCATTAAAGGCACATTACTATGCATCTATATGTTGGTGTATAAATCGCTTGGAAACTAGCTAGCCTGATGATGGGCTAAAGTAATACAACAAATATATGGTTATACAACAAAGACTTCATTTTAATTTGCACTAGATAGCTGGCTAGCGATTTAAGATTGCCTGTAAGAAACCTCAGTGCATAATCACAGACCTAACGCCGCTGGATATGTTCTCTGAATTTGGCAAACTCGCAATGTTACATTGGTAGTTTTCTACATTGCATAAAAAGTCAAAGATAAAATTATACTCACCCCTGGTTTCCCGTTCAGAGTTTTCTACGTTTCTAAATATTGTAAAGAAATGAGCCTGAAAAGCCTTTAAAGTACTACGGCCTGAATTATACTTGATCCTTGTCGTGGAAAAAATAACTCAGCAGGATCAGAGAGAATTCCTTTAAACAGCATTAAAGCTTTAATTACGAGCAGCTGCACGGAGAACCGTGTCACGCAGGACAGCGAATCTCCCGCCTTCAAATTCAAATGGATATTTATATCCAACACAACGGAAGGGGAGGGAACAATCACAAGGGGGAGGTAACAGGGCGTTAACTTACAGGTAAATGGAGCTATGGGCTAACATGAAGATATAATAGGTGGTTTAGAACAGCCCTCCCAGGGTCCTAAACCAATGGGAGGGAGGTTTCCTGCCATAGGGGAACCATTACAAACGAACAAATGTTCCTTTGTAGTTGTGGCGCGAACAGCCTTTTGTCTCGGACCAGCGTCACACTGAATTAATTAGTGTCTACCGTCCCCTGTGGATGTGGTCTAGCATTCCAACTCGATACACAATTTCTTCCTCCACATCCTGCATCCACAGCGTTCACCGTCTCTGTTAAGTCTTGTGAGAAGGAGGCACTGCTGTTAAAAGGTGAATCTCTGTACCGTTCTAAAATGCCGCTTATATCCCAATGATGCGCAAACACGCTCCTTTGACAGGAAACCGTCTGTTTGTGCTTCAACATTACAGTCCGGAGTAGAACAAGGAACCGACATGTGGAAACGGTCCGTGTACGGCCAGTTTAGCATAGATCTAAAAACGTAGATACCGCATTGGCCATCTAAATAAATTATTTCAAACTCCAACTCTGATATGTTACATTCTGTATTTGTGTCATTATGTTGCCAAATGGTAAGATAATTTGGTCATTAGTTAATATTAAAAATGTGCATCACTCATAGAAATCAATAAAGAACCAAACACAAATCAAATATAAATCACTTTTTATTAAAGCTGCAATGCTAAAAACAACAGTGCAATGCAATTCAATTTTGGCAGGTAAACTGCAACATCTGTAGGTTATAACTTGAATCCCTACAGTAAAGTAAGTGATGTGCAGTTTACAAGGGAACTAGAAAGGAGGACACATGTCCAATGACTTTCCTTTCATTGTCTGTATTTTCTTTTTCGATTTTACCCTGTTGTTCTTCCAATTTGGTAGCCAATTACTCCCGCTGTGCTTAGTTCAATCCCCTCCCTTGACCAATTGCCAATTGCCACCCCGGTGGCACTCCCGGCCAGAGCCGACTCTGCCGCGACAGGGAATCGAACCCCGGTCGCCGTGTTCATTGGCTGTATTAAGAAACTAAGGAACTTCATCCACAAAGTTGAGGCACCAGACTGTAAAACATATTTGTAAACACTGCTGCAAGTGAATAACTATTAGTTAATTAATAATGAAAAATCATAAAATAAAAATGTTTTTATTCTGAAAATAAATAACAAAAAGTCAAATCATCAGTCACTAAAAGTTCAATCTGCATTTCTCCCACCCTCCTGATTTGATTTACCCTCAAAGTTTCTTCATTTCATTGATTTTCTTTTCAAAGTCTTTTTCATATTTCATGAACTCTTGTTCTTTTTCTTTATCAGCTTTCCTTAGGGCTTTTCTTTTAGAAAGCACACAGATCTTGTCACTGGCTTCAGCTTCCACTACAACCGCACACACACAGTACAGAACCCTACAGAGTTCCAAAATTGTACAAATTGGGTACACATTTAGTAGTAAAAAACAAAACTTATATATATATATATATGTAGAAGTGGAAGAACTGGTGCATAACAGGATCAATTATATGAATGTAATGAAGCCTTTGTTCTATTAACAGTGGTTCCAGGTGAACAGGTTTATGTAAATGGCCAGGTGCTAATGCCCCACCCTTTCTGTTTGTTTGGTTGCAGTGAGCGAGAGGGGGGAAGGGTGGGTGGAGATGGTGGTGTGTGTGTGGAGAAAGAGGTTTATTCCTTCACCTGGCTCTACATGGTGCTTTGCCTGGAGGCTGGAGACAACCCCATCAGCTGCCACAGCTACATGTTCAGGTGCCTGGATCTCCCTGTTAGCCCACACACTTCAGTTAGCGCTCCGGCCCACACACTTCAGTTAACCTCACTGCCTGGATCTCCCTGTTAGCATTAGCCCCACACTTCAGTTAACCCCACAGCCTGGATCTCCCTGTTAGCGTTAGCGCCCGGCCCACACAAGTTAACTCCCTGTTAGCATTAGCGCCCATTTGTTTTGTAGCCTCCCCATTTGTAGCCAAGAACTCCAAGAGGTTTTTAGGTATGAAAAAATGTTTGCCATCTGTTAAAATACTATTACATTTCAGGAATAATTCCAACTTGTCCCTCATAATACTACCCAGTATTTTACATGAGATGCAGATTAAACTGACAGTAGTTCCCTGGGTCAGTACAGTCCCCCTTTTATATATTGGAATTATACTACCTTGCTTCCAGGCATCTTGTCTTACTTTCCTCATCACTGACTATGTTCAAGGCTGTAAGGCAGCCTGAGTGGGTGAAAAGCTAATATTCACAAGCTCATCGTATTTGACACACCTATTCACCTACATCAGTAACGAGTCCTGTGTTTTTCAAAAATGTAAGTGAGTACAGGTGGGTGGAGCTTTTATACTGAGTAAACAAGCAGATCTGCTTCAGGTGTGCTGCCTCGGGCTGGGCATGCCACAGTTCCAGGCGGCTAAGAACTGGAACCAACAAGCTGGAAGACACAGCCCATGGATCACCCCACCCCTGGTTCTGCTTTAGGGTGCTTGCTTTTGTGAATCCGCTGGTGTTTCTTCAGATTCCCAGCATGACTGAAATTCTTCCCACACTGGGAGCAGTGGTATGGGCGCTCCCCTGTATGAGCTCGCTGGTGTCGCATCAGTGAACTTGACTGAGTGAAACTCTTCCCACATTGGGAGCATGGGTATGGGCGCTCCCCTGTATGAGTTTGCTGGTGTTGTGTCAGTAAGTAAGTAAGACTTTATTTATATAGCACCTTTCATACAAGAATTGCAGTTCAAAGTGCTTTACACAGAATGCGTAATCAGAGAAGATTAAAATATATATAGTGCAAGATCAATTTAGTAGTGCAAGTCAGAGTTAATCAAATGCTTTGGTAAAAAGATAGGTTTTAAGTTGTCTTTTGAAAATGTCTAGTGTGTTGGCTTCCCTGATATTTATGGGTAATGTGTTCCATAATTTTGGGGCGTAGTTGACAAAGGCCGCATCACCAACCTTCTTATGACAGTTTCTGGTGATCTCTAATAGACCTGCATCTGATGATCTCAGTGTTCTAGCTGGTGTGTAATTTGTAAGAGATTTAGCTATGTAGTTAGGTCCTTGTCCATTTAGAGCTTTGTAAGTGAGAAGGAGGACCTTAAAGTCTATTCTAAAGGTTACAGGAAGCCAGTGTAGAGCAGCTAGGACAGGACTAATGTGTTCTCTCCTTTTAGTTTTGGTTAATAATCTAGCTGCAGAGTTTTGAATGAGCTGGAGTCTTTCAATGGTTTTCTTGGGAAGACCAGTGAAGAGTGAGTTACAGTAGTCTAACTGGCTAGATATGAAAGCATGAATTAGCTTCTCAGCATCGTTTTGATTTATAAATGGTCGTACTGTTGCTATATTTCTGAGGTGAATGAATGATGTTTTAGTCACTTTATTTATATGGGAGTTGAAATTCAGTTCTGAGTCTAGGATGACACCAAGGCTTGTGACCTCAGATTTGATCCAGGGGTTAATCCTCCCAAGTTTTTAATTAGCATTTATCTTTTTGTTTTGGGGCCGATAAGTAGAATTTCAGTTTTATCCTCATTTAATCTCAGGAAGTTATTGCTCATCCATTTATTTATTGCTAATAGGCAGTTGGTAATGGAGTTTATAGCTGCCGTATCATTTGGTTCTGCGGATATATACAATTGTGTATCATCCGCATAGCTGTGGAAGCCTACATTATGTTCCCTGATGATATCACCCAGTGGTAGCATGTAAAGGAGAAAAGCAATGGACCTAGGCAGCTCCCTTTGTGCAACCCCATAGCAGTTGTCGTATTTCTCAGACATATAGCCTCCCAAGCTAATATAGAATTTCCTTCCTCTGATATATGTTTTGAGCCAGTTCAAAACACAGTCAGAGAAACCAACATACTTTTCGAGACGATTTATTAGAATATCATGATCAATAGTGTCGAATGCTGCACTGAGATCTAACAGAACGAGGACAGACACCTTGTTCTCATCAGAGTTTAGTCTGAGGTCGCTAATTATTTTGGTAAGAGCAGTTTCAGTGCTGTGAAATTTTCTGAAGCCTGACTGATATTCTTCTAGTATGTTGTTTTCTTTGAGAAAGGAATTTATTTGAACTGAAACTATCTTTTCAAGTACTTTACTAATGAATGGAAGGTTGGATATCGGTCTATAGTTTGCCAGAACATTGCTATCTAAGTTGGATTTCTTTAATAAGGGTTTCACAACTGCTGTTTTAAAGGTATCAGGGAAGATACCAGTTCTAAGGGATGTATTTATGATGTCCAGGACAGGGCTTGAGACACTATTAAACAAAAAAAATGCTGTAGGTACAGGATCAATGTCTGAAGTGGAGGAGTTACAATCGGAGACAGTTTTACAAAGTTCACTTAATGTGATACATGTGAATCTTCCCATGGTTGCATTGCACACTTTGCTGGAATCAGCACCACCCGTACCACATCATCAATGACACCAACCCACTGCTCATGACATCAGCTCTCCAATAACACTAAACATGCTTATACTGTACATGTAAATGATGAAGTTACAGCAAGGCCGTAACCATGGAGTCAACATTGGGGGGACCAAATCAATTTATTTATATTTTTTATATCAGCTAGGCTATATATTGGGGGACATTTTGAGCATATCTGAATATTGGGGGATGTGTCCCCCAATATATATGGTCGTTTCGGCCTTGAGTTACAGTATAAAACATTAAACTCAGTGATGTGGTCAAGTCTCGAGAACAGCCCCCACCGTGTCCTGTTTTGCTGAGACAGCAGGATCAGTGTGGGGGCTGTGAGACATCCGGGGCAATACCATTGTTCTCACCTGTTGGCTCCTGCTGGCAACATCAACCCAGTTCACACTCTTTGGGGTTACTTCAGGGCATAGTTCTGTGAACTGCCCTACACTCTGCTGGTTCCTTTGTTCCACGTGAATTTACTCTATTATTTTAATGCTATAAAGGTGAGTTGCTCGCACACAAGCTGCTTTCATGACAGGCGTTTCTTACTTTTTTTTTTTTTTTTTTTTTTTTTACAAAGGTTTTAAAGTCTATTGTACTGACAGTACATTCAACTCGACTGTATTAATACATTTTGGGGTTTTTGCTATTGGCGTCCCGTTAACCCTGTAAGCCGTAATATAATGATAGTTAGCTAGACGTAAGTCTGCAGTCTACTTTATCCAACTAAATCTCTTGCTTTGCCAGTAAACTGAGCTAGCTAGCTTGCTTGCTGTTGTAGGGTAGTATGCGCCGAACAGTAGGCTACTTAGTTTACTAGCCTTCTTGCCATTCTTAACTAATGTACAAAGAGAAAATGTTAGCTGTAGTTATAAAATGGTTGAGAAATCAATCGATTGCATAATGAAACCTCTAGCTAGATAGCATGTATCTAATCTTAGCACACAGAGCTAACTGACCACCTTACTAGCTGTTACGTCCCAAAATTCACCCGCGTTACAATAACCGGGGCGCACACACTGGACACGACACACACATCCACCAGGCCAAACCGTCCACAAGTTTAACAAAGTTGTATTATTTCCAAAGATTTAATAATAAAATACATACTTACATTGATGCTGAAACAAAGTAAAACAAAAACAGACTACTATGCTTTCCTAATCTACACTAAAGGATCTCTATCCCTCTCTCCAGGTGGTTTAAAACAAAGTTGGCAAAGTTGGTTTAAAACGAGGCAGTCAGGCAGCTGGTGATTATCCTCCGCCTCCCCGTGCGGAACACTGGCTAGCGAGCAAACACTACCTTCACAATTGCACATAAACTGCTCCAAAAGAATGGGTCCTTTATCCAGTTTAGAACGTTAAGTATTGTGAACAACGTCCGTCGTGGAAAATGTGGGCAGTAAGAGTCAGGGATCGGAGAAACAAACCTTCACTATCCATGTTCAATATCTGGCCACACCGCAAAGATTGTACGCGTATTAAAAGCACATTACTATGCGTCTATATGTTGGTTTATAAATCGCATGGAAACTAGCTACTTACTGGGCTAAAGTACGATAATACAACAAATATATAGCTACAGAAAAACCTTCATTTTAATTCGTACTAGATAAATGACTAGCTATTTAGATTGCTTATTAGAACCCTCAGTGCATAATCACAGACCTAACGCCGCTGGATGTGTTCGCCGAAGTTGGCAAACTCGTAATGTTACATTGGTAGTTTGATACGTTGTCGAACACTGCATTGCATAAAAGTAAAAGATAAAATGATACTCACCCTGGTTTCCCGTTCAGCGTTGTCTGCGTGTCTAAATATTGTAAAGAAATTCCCTTAAAAGTCTTTAAAATACTACAGCCTGAATTAGACTTAATCCTGCGTTCACCGTCTCTGTTAATCTTGTGAGAAGGAGACCCTGCTGTTAAATCGGCCGCTTACATCCCACCAGTGGCGGGCCGTGCATTTCACACCTAGGCCTTCAGTAGCACGTTCCGCGTGGGGGGTGGCGGCGGCGGTACATGCGAGAGAAAGCTGAGACCAGTTTATTTATTTCGCGGACCGGGGGATACCAGCCGTTGCATCGCAGATAGATAACTCGTGTATCCAGAATAAATGCCTTTACTGAAGAAACAAACCCGGGGTGCGTGTATTAACTGCGACACACAATAATAAAAAGTGCAATATTATTTAGGAAAATAGCAACATTTTACTCACCAAAAATGAAAGTGAAAGTCAAGCCTGCCCTGTCGTATTTCTGGCGACAGGGCAGAAGTTTTAATTCGCTTTAGGGCTGAAAATGTCGGCTCAAATGTCTGAATCACAGACTGATGTTAATTATATTTTGTCCATGAATACTTATTAAATAATTCCAAATGGTCTGTTCGCTTCCTTTCATAGCTGTTCCCCTGGCTGCGCTGCTTCCAGACGTGTATTTTCATATTAAAGCATTTAACCAATCACATTACATCATAGTCAGACAGTCTCTGACTATCCAATCAAAGGGTGTGAATACGCTGACATTAACTAGGCCTGCTAGAAGGCCTTGGTGTCCCCAACTCTAAATCTGATTGGTTGAAGCAACAGTTTGATCAACACTTATTTTATGCTACAGGGCCTGCAGAACGGATTGTGAAGGCCTACAGGCAGATTTCTTTGACCCTGGCAACAAATGATGGCTGAAATGTGATTGGTTAAATGCTTTAATATGAAAATACACGTCTGGATGCAGCGCAACCAGGGGAACAGCTATGAAAGGAAGCGAACAGACCATTTGGAATTATTTAATAAGTATTCATGGACAAAATATAATTAACATCAGTCTGTGATTCAGATATTTTTTAGGCCAGCAGAGAAGGCCTTGCAGGCCCTGACGGCCCACCACTGCATCCCACTGATGTGCCAAAATTATTTGAGAGGAAACCAGCTGTCTGTGCTTCACCATTACTGTCCGGAGTGGAACAAATTCAGGAACCGACGTGTGGAAACGGTCCGTGTACGGACTGTGTACCTTTCGATAATTCGTTACATCCCGTTTTCAAGCCCAAAACAAAAGAACCATAAAACGACTTGTTTGTGTCTATTGAAAAGTGTCTCACATCTGTGGGATGTGTAGATTTCAAGCCAAAGTGTCAAATGAAAATAGGATGGTGTGCCGGAAGTAGCCCTGAAAATGTGTGCGTTTTCTTGGGACCCGCGGGCCGTAGGAATTAGAGCAGTGCTTTACCCTCACAAGTCACTGTGCCTTCTAACAGGGGGCGATTCGGCAACTGGTTGCCCGAAAAGCATTGATTGTCTATGAGAGTGGGCGACTTGTGGTGATTGGCCGATTCGCCGATTTGTGGGCGTGGCGGCGACACAGAAAAGTTGAAAATTCTGAACTTTCGGGCGATATCGCCCGGTAAGAGCCAATCAAATTCATGTGTTGCTCTTTTTAACGTCCACGCGGAAACCAACACAACACCGAAATTTGGTTCCTAGTTCCAACACTTCAACATGAATGAGGAGAAACTGATAACAGCGGTCTGCAGTACCGCCATACTTTATTTAATCCTAAAAGCATAAATATTTATAGCTAGCTAAACTTATATGGCCTACATACATCTTATTTAATGTTTGTGTTGGTTAAAAGGCAATATTTTTATCGCATGGGTACGTTTGGAAAAACGTACCGGAGACAAATTGCGAGCCGTTTCCAGCGCAAGCAAATGGCCGCAATTGTAAAAAGCCTTCTGAGTTTGAGTTTGCGGTTCATGATTGAAGGAAACAATACTGCTAGCCAACTAATATTTATAATAAAGATTCTCAAAATCTATGATGAACTATTTGTTTACCATGGAAACATTTTGTAAGCACGTCCGAAGCATTTTTGAGGAAGCCATTCAAGTTTGGGGAATGCCCACGCTAGATTTATTCGCCTAGTATCGCCCCCTGTTAGAATGCGGGGTGAGAGAGAGAGAGACGCTACGTTGATTCAGCACTCGGGTGTTAGCGAACGTCATGTCGGCTTCCCTTCCCCTTCCCTGGGCCGGACAGCCAATCGCCGTCCCTAGTGGCGCTCCCGGCCAGAGCCGACTCTGGCGAGACAGGGAATTGAACCCCAGTCTCCGTGGCCAGCGTCGAACGTTGTAACCACTGGACCACGCGGGCGGCCAAGACACTGCTTTTTGATATAATTTACCCATCCTTCATTTCAAGACATGTCGCAATGCATTATTTAGTGCAAACATTATTCTACCTTCGTAGTACAACCCAAATGTTTTCATTTAAGGTGCCTTCTAATTTTTTTGCACTACCTCCTGAGACTGCTACCTCCGAATGATGCAAGCAGACTGACAGAGGGGAGAAAAATGGAGTATAATCAGAATGCAGACAACAGGAAGGGGAGGAGCTGCCCTCACTTGTCATGTCCTAATGAAGACATGAAGGAAGAATCTGTGATGGACAGCACAGATTATACAGGGGTGGAGCCGAGATCAAGTCTGAACACAAGTGGAAACACAGAGGAGAGGAAGACTGGATACGGGATGAGCAGGGAGGAAAAAGACATACTGTTAAACCTGAAGGATGATGAAGGAGAGAGGTGTGTGAGTGTGAAAATGGAGAGGGAGGATGGTGTGAGAGATGAAGAGGGATTTTGGAGGGAGAAAGAAAAAGAGAGGATTGAACAAGACAGAGATTTAAATAATCAAACGGCCCAAACTGACAGAAGGGATAAGAATGGAGTAAAATCAGAATGTGGGCAACAGGAAGGGGAACTGTCCACTCTTGTCATGTCCTTATTGCTAAAACAGCCGAGAGTGCTGATTCACCGACTTGAATTCAGAAATATCTCAGTTCCTGTGTCATCAGTTCCACATTCCCTGTCCAACAAAACAGACAAGGGAACAATATTTCCAAGGAGACTGCATGAACTCTCGCCAGTGAGGACAAGGTCATTGGGGCGGAAGGGGCAGGTCGTGACCCGGAAGAAGATGATGATTAGCCAATTGGAAAGACCCCTGAAAGCTTCATCAAGTTCTGTGTGGCTCAGTAGGTAGAGCATGGTTCTGTGTGGCTCAGTGGGTAGAGTGTGGTTCTGTGTGGCTCAATAGGTAGAGCGTGGTTCTGTGTGGCTCAGTAGGTAGAGCGTGGTTCTGTGTATCTCAGTAGGTAGAGCGTGGTTCTGTGTGGCTCAGTAGGTAGAGCGTGGTTCTGTGTGGCTCAGTAGGTAGAGCGTGGTTCTGTGTGGCTCAGTAGGTAGAGCGTGGTTCTGTGTGTCTCAGTAGGTAGAGCGTGGTTCTGTGTGGCTCAGTAGGTAGAACGTGGTTCTGTGTGTCTCAGTAGGTAGAGCGTGGTTCTGTGTGGCTCAGTAAGTAGAGTGTGGTTCTGTGTGGCTCAGTAGGTAGAGCGTGGTTTTGTGTGGCTCAGTGGGTAGAGTGTGGTTCTGTGTGGCTCAATAGGTAGAGCGTGGTTCTGTGTGGCTCAGTAGGTAGAGCGTGGTTCTGTGTGTCTCAGTAGGTAGAGCGTGGTTCTGTGTGGCTCAGTAAGTAGAGTGTGGTTCTGTGTGGCTCAGTAGGTAGAGTGTGGTTCTGTGTGGCTCAGTAGGTAGAGTGTGATTCTGTGTGGCTCAGTAGGTTTAGCGTGGTTCTGTGTGTCTCAGTAGGTAGAGCGTGGTTCTATGTGGCTCAGTAGGTAGAGTGTGGTTCTGTGTGGCTCAGTAGGTAGAGCATGGTTCTATGTGGCTCAGTAGGTAGAGCGTGGTTCTGTGTGGTTCAGTAGGTAGAGCAATTCCCAATTCAATTCCCACTGGGAACACATTTGCTGAAAAATGTATGCATTCACCACTGTAAGTCGCTTCGGATAAAAGCATCTGCTAAATGGCATATATATTATATTATTATGATACCATCCGTTTACACAGCCACACACAGGCTGCAGTCATTCGGGTTAAGAGGAGTGCTTGAGGGCACTACAGAGAATCTATCGATGTATCCTCCCCACACGAACTCGACGCCCGTCTCTAGAGGCTCTCCGAGAGAGAGAGAGAGAGAGAGAGAGAGAGAGAGAGAGAGAGAGAGAGAGAGAGAGAGAGAGAGAGAGAGAGAGAGAGAGAGAGAGAGAGAGAGAGAGAGAGAGAGAGAGAGAGAGAGAGAGAGAGAGAGAGAGAGAGAGAGAGAGAGAGAGAGAGGAACGCATGAACATCTCAATGACACGGTTCCGAAGATCAGAGATCAACGTTAGCACAGGGCGAACCCAGCCCAGAGCACAGACCACAAAGCAAGATAGACCGACAGTGCCACCTAGTGGAGGATGAGATATCATCACTGCACCATTTCACAGTCTGGGGAAGTTTAAGCATTTGGTGCCATTCATGGTGAGTCTGACTGTACTACATAGTAAGAAGTGATGTTGAGTTTATTTGCATTCTCAGATTTCTTGGGAGGAGAAAAAGAAAGAGTCCAGATAACTCAGATAACTGTAAAATGTATCATTCTTTTAAATGCATTCAAATGTGTCAGCATTTCAGACCGAACTCCTTATTCCCAACTCATGTTTAAAGAACTGCTCACAACCGTCATATCCAGTGGGGGTTAATTTACCCTCTTAATGGCACTGTCACACGCCACGTGACACACCCTGGACGGGGACAAACACGTCTGGATGCAGCGCAACCAGGGAACAGCTATGAAAGGAAGCGGACAGGCCATTTGGAATTATTTAATAAGTATTCATGGACAAAATATAATTAACATCAGTCTGTGATTCAGATATTTTTAGGCCAGCAGAGAAGGCCTTGCAGGCCCTGACGGCCCACCACTGCTTAAACCACTCTTAAACAGTGTTAGCAAGTTTCTTACCTTACTTTTGAAAGAAATTAGTGAGCAGTTGTTAATTTGATACCTTATTCACTCTCATATCTTAAGTTTTAAGGAAGTTATGGTAATGTTTACACTCTTAAATTTGCATATTGACCCCTATTGTTTTTCAATGATCTTGAAACAAAAGCTGTGATTCAATAACATAAATGCCCATAACTTTCTTAGAAATAAAGATAATTGCATGACATTTCCAGTAATTACAGATTGAAGCATTCTAAAAAAAAGATATATATCTTAATTTTAATTATCTTAAATTACATTACATAATCAATTAATCACATAATTACATGTTGCGCACACGCCGCGACACAGCAAAAACCACGGCAGGCAGTGAGCATTTGGTAAAAGATATCTCACATTCCGGGTCAAAAATATTGCATTTCGCATGGACAGATTTCAATGAAATTTCACCAGAAACAAGATAAAATGTTAAATTAACGTCCTGGATACTTTATATTTAGTCCTGAACTTGCGATATATCATTTTGAAAGCACTAAACACGAGTCTGACTCTGAAGTGTAGCGTATGACCAAACCGAGCAATGTTTAATCAAATTTTGGAAACAAGATGGAGGATCTTTTCAACTACGTTATATCGCAGACATATGATGAAAAAAAAAAAAAACCCGACAGCCCTTGAAAAGCATTTTTGCTTTTTTGGGGTACGGCCATAGTCTCTCGTAATCGCTCGCACAGGGACACAGGCACATCTAGACTGTCGCTGCGCACGGGAAATGTACCATACCTACTTAGTGCAGGGGGGCGAACTAAACCAGGGGAGGGGGCTGAGAGAGCCTCCAATATTTTTATGGATACAAAGTTCAGTCTCTCAACCTATTTATTCAGCCAATATAAGTTAGTAATGACACTAATTACTTTGAAATTTAAAATTGCAGACAAATGTTTTTTTCTTCATTCCAGGCTTTTCAAGGGCCCTCCCCCACTTGGGGCCCTAGGTAGTCAGTCCCCCTTTTTCCCCGCTACGACGCCCCTGCATGAAGGCAGTGGTGATGGTAATTGGCGAGATGTACAGAATTCAGTGGTAGTGGAGTCTGAAAAGGTGGGTGTTGAGTCTCTTGCGGAAGATGGCCAGTGATTCTGTGGTCCTGACTGATTGCGGAAGATCGTTCCACCACCGAGGGGTCAGGACAGAGAAGAGGCGAGACCGCGAGGTGAAAATGAAAACTAATGCTTTAATTTTCTGTGAAAGAATGAGTTGTCGAAAAAATGTGCATTTTTGAAACCAATTACATTTCCATAAAATTAATTGATTTATTGATAGGCCTACAACTGAAATCAGTGGAGAAAAATGCTGAAAGTGTGGACACCTTACATTTTTCACTTTGCTGCTGATCTGAGCCAAAATAATCCACTCGCATTCAAGATATTGGTAAACTCATGGTTCCATTTAATGTAGCTGGGAGTGTCACAAACCACAAGTTCTCACAATGACATCACAATGACATCACAAGGACATCACAATGGCATCACAATGGCATCACAATGGCATCAAAGCAAAGCTCAGTACATCACACAAACAGCTGTCCCAGCATTGCTCAGTGTCAGCTCTGGCCGGGAGTGCCACTAGGGGGCGGCGATTGGCTGTCCACCCCAGGGAGGGGGAGGGAAGCCGATATGAGCTCGCTGTGTAGAGAAGTGGCTCTGCAGTACCGGAGTTACAATCGACGGCTTGGCGAGTGCCGTCTCGGAGGAGGCGATACTTCGCCTTTGTCACTGCCGGTCTCAGGGCTACGGCAGCAAACTCACAATGTGAGGGGGATTGACATGAAAAAGAGAGGGTGTAATTGGCTACTAAATTGGGAGAAAATGGGATAAAATCAGAAACAAAAAAATATATATATATGTGAGTGCGAGAGAGGAAGGCCTTTGGGTTTTTTGAAAAAGCTGGCATTCAGAAAAGGGGCTCGGTCAGTCCAGCAGGAACACAGGAGGTGCCCACTGAGACTTCATTCCACAGGTAGGAGCCACTTTTCAGGTGCGCAGTGGTATTCTGCTCACCAGCGCCCTCACATGGCCTCACGGGGGCATCTCAGACCCTTGCACTAGTTCGTCCATCTTGAACCGATCGCCCTGATATTTAATAATATACAAAACTAATATGTGTGACTTTATTCATCCTGCAAGCGGCAATTTCATTCTGGGCTGAGGGAGAGAGAGAGAGAGAGAGAGAGAGAGAGAGAGAGAGAGAGAGAGAGAGAGAGAGAGAGAGAGAGAGAGAGAGAGAGAGAGAGAGAGAGAGAGAGAGAGAGAGAGAGAGAGAGAGAGAAGGAGGGAGAGAGGCAGGAGGAGGCAGGGAGAGAGAGGGAGGGGGAGAGGCAGGGAGAGAGAGGGAGGGGGAGGGGGAGGGGGAGGGAGAGAGAGGGAGGGGGAGGGGAGAGGGAGAGAGAGGGAGGGGGAGGGGAGGGGGAGGGGAGAGGAGAGGGAGGGGAGGGAGAGAGAGAGAGAGGGAGGGGAGAGAGGAAGAGAGAGGGGGAGAGGCAGGGAGAGAGAGGGAGGGGGAGAGGCAGGGAGAGAGAGGGAGGGGAGGGAGAGGGAGGGAGAGGCAGGGAGAGAGAGGAGATGGAAGGAGATGGAGAGAGAGGAGGGAGAGAGAGATATATATATATATATATTATATTAATATTATCGAGATCATTCATCACAGGCACCCAAAAGCACCAACCCTGCTGTACAGCATTCTGTTATAGGGGCATTTTTATTTTTAATCAATGTCCAGAAATTGTGAGAATTTTTGTAGGGTAAAAGGTGTAAGAAAAGGAGGTTTTAATTTCAGGCTTTAAGGAAACAAGAGTTGACATTTTTGAGACGGGGTGTAGTTTTTAAAGGGGCTCTGTATGTGTGTGTGTGTGTGTATATATACACTCAGTGGCAACTTTATTAGGTACACCTGTACACCTGCTCGTTAATGCGATGATCTAATCAGCTAATCATGTGGCAGCAACTCAATGCATAAAAGCTTGCAGACATGGTCAAGAGGTTCAGTTGTTCAGACCAAAAATCTGAATGGGGAAGAAATGTGATCTAAATGACTTTGAATGATTGTTGGTGCCAGAAACTGGTGTGAGTATCTCAGAAACTGCTGATCTCATGGGATTTTCACGCACAACAGTCTCTAGAGTTTACAGAGAATGGTGCGAAAAACAAAAACATCCAGTGAGCGGCAGTTCTGTGTGCGAAAACGCCTTGCTAATGAGAGAGGTCAGAGGAGAATGGCCAGACTGGTTCAAGCAACTGCGTGATGCTATCATGACCAGAATCTCTGAGGAATGTTTCCAGCACCTTGTTGAATCCATCCAACGAAGAATTCAGGCTGTTCTGGGGGCAAAGGCGGGTCCTACCCAGTACTAGAAAGGTGTACCTAATAAAGTGGCCACTGAGTGTATATACATGTACACACACACACACACACACACACACACACACACACACATATATATATATACTATATACACACACACACACACACATACATACATACATATATATACAGCATATGTATATACATTTTTAATTTTTTTAAACCTAGTATTAGGCAAATCACACATAATTTTATGAATGAGAGGAGTGAAACACAATCTTAGAAAAGTACAATCAAATCAATCTTGGTAACATTCCATGATGTGTAGCGGCTGTTGCAATCTTGCGGGATTTCTGTACACCACAAAGACATTCTGCACTCTCCTCCCTCCCTCTCCCATCCTCTCTCCTCCCTCTTTCCTCCTCCCTCCCTCTCCCTTCCTCTCTCCTCCCTCCCTTCCTCTCCCCTCTCCTCCTCCCCTCTCCTCCCCCTCTCCTCCCCCTCTCCTCCCCCCCTCCCTCCCTCCCCTCTCCTCCCTCTCTCTCTCCCTCCCTCCCTCTCTCTCTCTCCCTCCTCTCTCTCTCCCTCCTCTCTTCCCTCCCTCCCTCTCCCTCCCTCCCCCTCCCTCCCTCCCTCTCCCTCCCTCCCTCCCTCTCCCTCCCTCCCCCCCTCCCTCTCCCTCCCTCCCCCTCTCTCTCCCTCCCTCCCCCTCTCTCTCTCCCTCCTCCCTCCCTCCCTCTCTCCCTCCCTCCCTCCCTCCTCCCTCCCTCCTCCCCTCCCTCCCTCCCCCTCCCTCCCTCCCCCCCCCCTCCCCCTCCCTCTCCCTCCCCCTCCCTCCCTCCCTCTCCCTCCCCCTCTCTCTCTCCTCCTCCATCTGTCGTCACAGAACAATTATACCACAATGACAGATGCGGTACCATGAAGCCGAGGTGAAGCAGCTTTTGACATGTTTCAGTGGGGAAATGAAAAGGGATAATTAATCTAACTCACTGCTGAGCCAGGCTCCCTCTTACCTGATCAGAGGTGAACATCAAACACGTCATCCTCCAGAGTTTCAGGGTCTTCCTCCATGATCGCTAGAAACAAAATCACCATTACAGCAACCGTACTCTGAGTGCCAGCTAAATATCATAGCCCACATCTTTTTTTTCTTTTCTTTTTTTAAACATTTGTTTCAGATTTTTCCTGTTTTTTTCCCAATTTAGTGCCCAATTACACCCTCTATTTATTTATATTTGCCCTCCCCACACAAGTCTGCCGCTCATCTCTACGAGGCAAGACAATTCTCAGAGGGCAGCGAACTCCCACTTCCTTCGAGTGCTTACGTGCTTCACGGCGGCTCATCGAGCCGGCTCACCTTCCCCCATCTCCCTGGGGCGGACAGCCAAACGCCGCCCCCGATCGGGGCTGATGGCCAGGGCCGGTCTGGTAGAGACGTGTTTAGAACCACGTCCCTGGCAGGCAGCACACACTCGTACAGGACCAGACAAACTACGGTGCATTAGACTGCTACGGTATCCACCAGCCCCTTATAACCCACATTTTTAAACGTGAGCACCTTTCTCAAGTGAGGAACGGCAGTGGGCTCCCTGGGAACGGAAACTACAACCTTCTGGATAAAAGCCTCGCCCCAAATCAGATCAGTGTGGCTCATGTAAAATACATATATAATCTCATATGTCCATCGATGCCGTTATCATTGCATGTACTAAATGTATACTTTTTATTAAAATGGAAATACATTAACATTTTAGGCATTTAGCAGACGCTCTTATCCAGAGCGACTTACACAGTTTACATTTCTTTACATACAATCCATACAGCTGGATATTTTACTGAAGCAATTCAGGTTAAGTACCTTTAGCTCAAGGGTACAACGGCAGTGCCCTACGCCGGAATCGAACCAGCAACCTTTGAGTTACAAGCCCAGCTCCCTAACCACTACACTACACTGCTCCCTAACCATTACACCACACTGCCACTGCCCAGAAATAAAAGGGTCTCCATGCTTCAGTAAGAAAATATTGCAAAACAAAGAGTGTTTGATCTGTAACTCAGACTCCACTGTGCAGCTCGCCGCAGAAGACCTCCGGACAGAACTGATCGCCCATGCTAAGCCGTGTGCTAACACCTGAGTGCTAAATCAACGTAGCGCCTCTCTCTCTCTCTCTCTGT
>JAINUG010000743.1:22500-35000 GCA_029706075.1 Aldrovandia affinis | reverse complement strand
CTCCTCCTCCCTCCATCCCCCTTTCTCTCTCCTCCTCCCACCCTCCCTCTCCCTCTCCCTCTCTCTCTCCCTCTCTCCCTCTCTCCTCCTCTCTCCTCCTCCCTCCATCCCCCTTTCTCTCTCCTCCTCCCACCCTCCCTCCCTCCCTCCCTCCCCCTCTCTCCTCCCTCCTTCTCTCTCCCTCCCTCTCCCTCTCTCTCTCCCTCCCCCTCTCTCCTCCTCTCTCTCCTCCCTCCCCCTCTCCCTCTCCCTCCATCCCCCTGTCTCTCTCCTCCTCCCTCCCCCTCTCTCCTCCTCTCTCGCTCCCCCTCTCTCCTCCCCTCCTTCCTTCCTCCTCTCTCCCTCTCTCTGTTTGTCTGTGTGCGTGTTAAGGATTGCGTTTTGTGTTTGTGTTCGTCTGTGTGCGTGTTAAGGATTGCGTTTTGTGTTTGTGTTCGTCTGTGTGTGTGTAGCGTGTGTCTGTTTGTTTCTCTTATCCTTGCTCTCAAATCTCTTGCTTAAACTTAGATGGGATAGGACCTCCTGGGTGGTCTAGCAGTTACAGCGTTCGACGCTGGCCACTGATGCCGGGGTTCGATTCCACCGGCCGCGCCAGAGTCAGCTCTGGCCAGGAGCGCCACTAGGGGGCGACAATTGAACAGCAAGTGGTGAGACATTGAGTGGCTGGATTGTCTTTTCAACTGAACATACACAGGGGAAGGAAAAACTGACCTTTAGTCAACATTTAAAAAACATTTAAACAGCATCATAAATAACCCCATATCGTTAACTAGTCTACATGAACAGAAGTGCTACTTTCTTTTAAGTTTTCTTAACCTTTAGTAAACACACACACACATACATGCGCACACACATAGATATGTACATATGCACACACACTGTTTTTAATATTTTTGTGTTGAATTGATGTAATAAAATATAATTGTTCAGGCCCTACAGCTTTTGAAAACATCAGATGTCAAATTTTTTTAGATGAGCAGTGTTCAGGTAAAATGGGCCGGCTGATCAGCTAAAATGAGCCACTCAAACTGCAAAGCGAAACAGAGTCATTTCTCATAAAATAATTAAATCATCTTTAATCTCAACACACTAAAACATTGCATTTAAATAACATTAAATGAACTCATGAAGAATAACATTAAAGCATTAAGAATTCATAAAGAATAACATTAAAATTAATTCATGAAGTACCAATTACTTTAGGAACTCATTTTGGAACATTAATGTGTCTGTGCATGTGTGTGTGTGTGTGTGTGTGTGCGTGTGTGTGGTGTGTGTGTGCCTAACTATGCAGGTTTACACATGCATATCTGGAATTAAAAATACTCTCGGAACAACTGTAAAGAAAGTCATATTAAAACAGGAGACAAGGCTACTCTTTTAGACTGATGCTTCAGTAAATCACTCATTCATCACAGTGTGTGTGTGTGTGTGTGTGTGTGTGTGTGTGTGTGTGTGTGTGTGTGTGTGTGAGACAGAGCACACATTAAGGTCACATTAAGGTCAATTGAACCACTAACAAAAAATCATTTTTTTTTGCAAACTATCAGCATTATATCTGATGGAGGCCATCAGAGCATGTAGTATACATAATCATTTATAGATGTACATTTGTTTTTTATTGATTTATCAACCTTATTATTGACAAGTAAATGTTCATATGTCAGGCCACTCACCTTGAAGTTCTCCTGGGCAGTCTCGATGTGAGGCATTGCCCCGACCACCATAGCAACCATAGACCACTCAAATCAATTGTTACATGTCAAGTACAGTTCTGGCAACAGTTTAATACCATTTGCAGTCATTGGCTGTTAAAATTTTAAGAGCTGAGACGCTCAAACCTTAAATGGCTCATTTTACCTGATGGCCCAATTTAACTGATATCACCCTATATCTATATATATCATTGAGAAGTGAATATCCCATCGTTTGGACAGCGGTCGTAGCTTCTCTTACCTTTGCATTTGTACCCTCGTTTGTAAAATCCCCAGATCTGAAAAGACAGCAATGTGCAGTAAGAAATCGAGGTTCGAGGTTCAAGGTCAATCGATCTAAATAACTCTGCTACTGCATGGTGGGACTACTCATTAAAAAATTAAAAAATAAAAATGCAGGGATGCAATTTATGTTGTTATTACTACGATACAAAAACTTTGTCATTTACAAGAACTAGAGACAGAAAGACAGAGAGGGGGAGAGGGAGAGAGAGAGAGAGAGAGAGAGAGAGAGAGAGAGAGAGAGAGAGAGAGAGAGAGAGAGAGAGAGAGAGACAGAGAGCGAGAGAGAGAGAGAGAGAGAGGGAGAGAGAGAGAGAGACCGAGAGACCGAGAGAGAGAGAGACAGAGAGAGAGAGAGAGAGGAGAGACAGAGAGAGAGAGCAACAGACAGATGGAGAGAGAGAGATGGAGAGAGAGAGAGAGAGAGAGAAAGAGAGAGAGAGAGAGAGAGAGAGAGAGAGAGAGAGAGAGAGAGAGAAAGAGATAGAGAGAGAGCGAGAGAGAGAGAGAGAGGGAGAGAGGTGTGTGAGATGTGACAGGGTTCGAGCAGGAAGGACGCACACACTGTGAATCTATAGCAGCTGCTATAAGTCAGCTTGGGGTGTGGTGTGTTTTTGGGCACTGCGGTGAGGAGACGAAAAGGGGAAGGAGAGACGCTGCACTCATGCACGTCACCAACAGGAAACTGAGAAGGGAAAGAGCAGCCCTCCCTCATCTCCAGCCACCGACTGCTACGATTCTGTTCTTGGGAGAATGCACACCGCGTACACGGGACTGCACGTTCCACAGAAACAAATTGTGTGTTTCGAAATGAAATTTCACTGAATGTAATTTTATGGTGTCAACCATATTAGAATTCTCATTTCTAGAGGGATAGGCCCTACACCACAAAACATTGTTCTCCAGTGAGAATCTCAAAAACAAAAAATGCAACCCTGGCGAAATTAAGTCTACACTGAATGAAAAATATTCTCATTGTGAATTCCCCCTGAATTATATTATATAATTCCACAGGTGGAAATTAGAAAAAGGCAAATTCCGCACAGATATCAGGAAGTTTTTCTTTACACAGAAAGTTGTCAATGCCTGGAAGCTTGCCAGGTCGGGTAGTAGAGGCAGAAACGCTTGGGCTATTCAAGTCCAGCCTAGATGCACTACTAGATACTCTTTAGATTAGGACATGATGAGCCTAGATGGGCTGAACTTGTTCTCGTCATTATGTATTCTTATGTTCTTATGTTCTTATGAAAGGGGTGACATATGGTACTATAAAATAGGAAAAGTGTTTTTGTTCATTAATACTCACAATGCCTGCACAATGTTGACAGACTGTTGGCTTGACGTTGGCGCTCTCAGCAAACGTGTGGATGAAGCCCATTTTGCAGTTGAGCACAGAACTGGCTTTCATGAAGTAATCGATCATCTCTTCTCGACTGATTCGGCCGTCCCTGCAAGAGAGTGAGAGAGGAGAGAGAGAGAGAGACAGAGAGAGAGAGAGAGAGAGAGAGAGAGAGAGAGAGAGAGAGAGAGAGAGAGAGAGAGAGAGAGAGAGAGAGAGAGAGAGAGAGAGAGAGAGACAGAGAGAGAGAGAGAGAGAGAGAGAGAGAGAGAGAGAGAGAGAGAGAGAGAGAGAGACAGAGAGAGAGAGAGAGAGAGAGCAACAGAGAGAGAGAGAGAGAGTTCAAATATTATTATTATCATCATTGCTCATATCTAGGGGCCTATGAAACAGTGCTCTGGATCTGTCCATGTGGCATGTGATTGGTTGATAACCACCGTCGTGAGACAGGTTAGCCGTAATTGCCTTTGACAGGCTTTGTGTAGCCAGCTAACGCAAAGACACCTTGACTATGTTGAACTTCCTTCGTGAGACAGGCCCCTGATCAAGATATAAATTGTGGTCACGATTACTGTTGTCACTGCATTGCATATTTCACATTTCTGACACTGACTACAAAGCATGAATTTGACTTTATTTCAGTTTATGGTTTATTATGAATTCCTGGAGGCTTGACAAGTCTTTTTATGTTGTCTTGTAATGAAAGTCTTAATGACACCGATGACTAACACTGGAGATAGTGATATGCGTAGCATATGCACGCACATGTGTAGCGGAGCTCAGAAGGCGTCAGCTAGAGTTGAGCGCGTGAGCGTCCGCTGCAAAGGGTGACGTCGAAAAGAGTCTCCAGAATGAGAGACTTGAGTCTTCAGCTCACTCTCTCTCACTGAAACTCGCTGCAGGCAGAACTAAGACATGCACTGTTGCAGAGGGTGCCTAGCAACAGGGGTGGGCAAGGAGGGCCGTACCTGTTATCCAACTTCTGCTGTTAATGATTTAATTAGCCCCAGGTTTGGGCATCGTTTGCCAAGTGTCCGATCGGCGCCAGCGTGGGTCTCCATTGTATCACTGCGGTGGGACTAAGGGTGGGTCCCTGGTGTCATCGTCACGGGTGGGCCGTGTCCATTTCTGGATTTCATGCCAATTCTCTGCTCTTAATTATTTAATCAGCCCCAATCATTTATGTGATCTGATATTTTAGCTACATTTCTTGATAAGCCCATGAGTGACAGCTGAAGACTGTTCTTGTGTTCCCATATGAAACATGTTACTGTGGTCTGATCTACAAGTGAACCAGCATTGGTGTATCTAACTAATTAGCTAATTGAGCCACAGGGGTAATTGGTAGAAGCCTGCATACACACCGGCCCTGCAGGACCGGAATTGCCCGCCCCTGGGCCTTGTGTTGTGTGGCTGTTCTGATTATGGCAGACAGACATCTTGGCTCAACCTGGGCACTGATATGCATTATAGCAGACATGTTGGCTCAAACTGTGCACTGATATGCATTATGGCAGACATCTTGGCTCAAACTGGGCACTGATATGCATTATGGCAGACATCTTGGCTCAAACTGGGCACTGATATGCATTATGGCAGACATCTTGGCTCAAACTGGGCACTGATATGCATTATGGCAGACAGACATCTTGGCTCAAACTAGTAGAAACAAAAACCTGCACACAGGTCCCTCCAGGAGCAGAATTTTCCACCCCGGCTTACAGTGTATGACCCCAGGTTCTGTGAAGCAGGACCCTGACCAAAACACACATCAGGATGGAGGAAGACGAGGGAGACGAAGAGGCAGAGAGCCATGGGCTGGCCGCTCTCTCTCTCGCTCTGAACTCACTGGTTCTTGTCCATTTCTCCGAACTTGCTGAGGTAGGGGAAGTTCTCCCTGATGCTCTTAAACTCTTCCTGGGAGATGTATCCGTCTCCGTCCGTGTCAAAGTTCCTGAAAACCGACTGGAGAGACATTCCTTTAAAAAAATTATTTTGACATTTATTTTACCCCGTTTTTATCCCAATTTGGTAGCCAAGTACTCCCGCTGTGCTTAGTTCAATCCCCCTTCCCTCGTAGTTTCGCTGCCGTAGTCCTGTGACCGGCAGTGACAAGGGCGAAGCGCTGCCTCCTCCGAGACAACACTCGCCGTGCCGTCGACTGTAATTCCTGCACCCCAGAACCACTCCTGTGCGCAGCGAACTGTGTGTGTCGGCTTCCCTCCCCCCTCCCTGGGGCGGAGAGCCAATCGCCCCCAGTGGCACTCCCGGCCAGAGCCGACTCTGGCGCGACGGGGAATTGAACCGTATCTTCTCAGATCGCGACGGTCAGATCGCAGGCAGTAACGTTAAGGTTGCAGGTGGGACACTGCCGTTGTACCCTTGAGCTAAAGGTACTTAACCTGAATTGCTTCAGTTAATATCCAGCTGTATATTGTATGTACAAAAATGTAAACTGTAAGTCACTCTGGATAAGAGCGTCTGCTAAATGTAATGTAAAACCTCGAAGTGACCTCCACACCACTGGGGGCAGAGTCTGCCCATCTCCCACCTCTTCAGACTGCACCATGGCTAGGACACAGTGTTTATATACCCGTACTCTAAAAGCGGAGGGGGGTATAATGTGCATCTCCCACACGTATCAACACCTCTCCTGCATTAAGTCACGTAATGCTCACGTAACAATGACAAGCTAATATTGCCTTAATCGTTGATATCTTCTCAGATCGCGGCGGTCAGATCGCAGGCCGTAATCGGCAGGCTTGGCCTCCACACGCATTCGCACAAGTTTGAAATGCCACATGGATCAGAGGGCAACAAGGATGATGATGATCAGGGCAAGCGCTCCTCACCTCCACCATGGTCTCGATGTGTTTGCTAATAAGGGTGGGGTCTGCTTTGGGCTTCACTGAAGAAGCCCACTCGTCCATCACCGAGGGAGGGGGCCCAGGGTCAAGGGGAGGGCTGGACACCTGAACAAAGTTTGTGTGGGAAAAAGAAAATACAAATAAAAATGAAAAAAAAAGCAGAATTTCAGCCATTCTCATAACATGGCTCGGACGTTCATAGTCTCATCGGCTGCTAAAAGGTTACAGAACTGTCCTCTGTACTCAGTAGGCTGTGCGCACAGTTGAACATAAGAATACATAATGATGTTTTGAGTGAGAAGTTAAAGGCTTCGTAGGCGGTGTCAAATCTGCGTGCAGGAAAACGTTGTTAGTGCGCATGTGAGGTTTTGATACTCATTTGAATTTCATGTAAAAACCTTAAACTTCTCACTTAAAACATCATTTTTTGGGATTGTAATTTCCAGTTTTTTATAGCAGAAGGTGGTATTATATTAAAGATGCATTATTATGCAACATTTCCACACACTAACATCCTGCAATCAGGCCTCCACATTACCGGTAGCCCAGGGCAACCAATCAGGCCTCCACATTACTGGCAGCCCAGGGCAACCAATCAGGCCTCCACATTACCGGTAGCCCAGGGCAACCAATCAGGCCTCCACATTACTGGCAGCCCAGGGCAACCAATCAGGCCTCCACATTACCGGTAGCCCAGGGCAACCAATCAGGCCTCCACATTACTGGCAGCCCAGGGCAACCAATCAGGCCTCCACATTACCGGTAGCCCAGGGCAACCAATCAGGCCTCCACATTACTGGTAGCCCAGGGCAACCAATCAGTGGCAAATGAGCAGTTTGGGCTGCAATTCTCTGCTGCCCAGTCAGGCTACCACCACCTTCCCTTATTTAGTGATTTAGTCTGGTGGTGAATGTGAGAAATATAAATATAAGATATAAGAATACATAATGATGAGAACGGGCCGTTCGGCCCATCTAGGCTCGTCATGTCCTAATCTAAAGAGTATCTAGTACTGCATCTAGCCTGGACTTGAATAGCCCAAGCGTTTCTGCCTCTACTACCCAACCTGGCAAGCTGTTCCAGGCATTGACAACTCTCTGTGTAAAGAAAAACTTCCTAATATCTGTGCGGAATTTGCCTTTAACTAATTTCCACCTGTGGCCTGTTTGGCATGAAAAATAGAGGGTGTAATTTGGCCACTAAATTGGCAGAAAACGGGATAAAATCAGAAACAAATTCTTTATGAGAAACCACAAAGCAAGTCTCCCCCGCCCTGGCAATGCTAATCAAGCGACGACTGAAGACTCACCTCTTCAGGGTGCACCTCTCCCCGTAGTCCGGTTTTTGTTAACTTAGGGGACGTAGCTGCTTAGTATTACACATGTCTACTTGTTTATGTATTGTATTAGGCTTAGGCATTATTTTCCGCACTGAGTGCTTTATTGCTACCTTTGAATCGTGGCTACAGATCTACCTACAGGGTCCTAGTTTAACTATGTGGTTGCTCCTAGCACCCAGGAACTGTACTTCCCGCTAGGGTGGCTTTCAGCTAAACTGTTCTTGACTACGGTTAACACTTTGTTGTACGTCGCCCTGGATAAGAGCGTCTGCCAAATGCCTGTAATGTAATGTGATGCTAATCACATCGCTCTGTCGCCCCCTGCTGGTCAGTACTCACAGAGGACCGGACGCTGCGGGGCTCTCTCTGCAGGGACAGCTGATAAATCTCCTCCTCCGTGTGGCACTGATCCAGGGACACCTGAGCGGACACACACAGGAAGAGGTGAGGAACCGTCCTCCGTGTGACACTGATCCAGGAACAGCTGATAAATCTCCTCCTCCGTGTGACACTGATCCAGGGACATATATATATATATATATATATATACACAGTAAAAGTGGGGCAGCAGTGTTAGCATAATGGTTAAGGAGCTGGGCTTGTAACTCAGAGGTTGCAGGTTCAATTCCCAGGTGGAGACACTGCCGTTGTACCCTTGAGCTAAAGGCACCTGAATTGACCCTTCGCTAAACCACGCCCCCCTTAGTTATTGTTGCTAAGTCCGTCAAGCTTTCGGAGCCAGCATGGCGCTCCCACTGTCGCTAACTGCACCCCCTGGAGAAATATTGTCAAATTTTTGGAAAATAGAAAAAGATTTCAGATAGAAGCAGACAGAAGGGTCTACAATATGCATTTGAAGGTTATATTCAAGATATCACACTGACTCAGCAACAAAATGACGTTTAAAAAATTAAGATAGAAGCGAAAGCCTACAGATCACAGAGTAAAAGTGAACCACCGCATCACCTGGCGATTGAGACAGAGGACAACGACATTAAGGAGCAACACTGTTCCTGTAAAGCTGGGTAGGTCTCTATTCACTATTACAATCATTAAAAAGCAAAAGCAGTAGGCCTATATAACGTTACATTCAGTAGTAAGTTAGCTAGCATTAGCTAACTAACGTAACATTAGTAGCCTATAGTGTGCTGTAACGACATTACTCTGGTTAGCTCCACAGGTAGCTCCATACCCTGGACCTCTGTAAAGCAGAAAATAGCAGTGTGTCAGCCCAGTCCTCCACAAGATTTGGGTACTCGGGACTGGGCTTCCCATTGACAAAGTGCTGAAATAGTAATGAAAAAATAGTATTACATTTTGACATCAAGGTAACGTTACCCACTTGGTTTTCTAGAGCTTGACTGTAACATCTTAACGTTAGCAAGCTGGCTGGATCACGAATAACAAAGCTAACATTTAGTCTAACTTTACCAACGTTGCAACCCGGAGCTGTATATCCAGACCGTAGCCACGTTAGCTTAGCTGGCTAACACTTTTCAGGATTTGATTTAGGTTTTGGAAAGGGAAAAAAACATATATCTCCTTCCAACCTCTCCGGGTAACGAGTGTCACTGTTACAAGTGCCCCAGGCACAACGTTTAACCATAACTAGCTAAAAATCCACAAAACCAGCTAGAAAATGAAGAAAATCTCAAACTTTTCCGTCAAAGTCAACGGAGCTCTGCCATAAACTGTCGGAGCCTGTCAAATACTGCGCTGTGATTGGCCAGTCTGCGTTTCGGGGCGTGGTTTAGCGAAGGGTCAATTGCTTCAGTGAATGAAGGTGGAACCCGCACACTGTGTGTAGAAGAGGGAATATCCCAAACTAGGCGAAGGCTCAATGTTTAATTTAAAGTCTTTTAATCGACAAAAGGGACAGACGTTTCGGTCAAATGACCATCATCAGTTATACTGATGGTCAGAATCGGTACTGGATTCAACACCAGACCGTGGAGCTCATCGACACACTAGAACAGTGTCTTAACAGGATGCAGACCATGGGGCTCATCCACACACTAGAACAGTGTCTTAACAGGATGCAGACCGTGGGGCTCATCCACACACTAGAACAGTGTCTTAACAGGATGCAGACCGTGGGGCTCATCCACACACTAGAACAGTGTCTTAACAGGATGCAGACCGTGGGGCTCATCCACACACTAGAACAGTGTCTTAACAGGATGCAGACCGTCTCATCCACACACTAGAACAGTGTCTTAACAGTGCAGACCGTGGGGCTTAACAGGTGTCTTAACAGCAGACCGTGGGGCTCATCCACACACTAGAACAGTGCGTTAACAGGTGTGCAGACCGTGGGGCTCATCCACACACTAGAACAGTGTCTTAACAGGAACAGGATGCAGACCGTCTATCCACACACTAGGGGATGCAGACCGTGTGGCTCATCCACACACTAGAACAGTCAGGATGCAGACCATCCACACACTAGAACAGTGTCTTACACTAGAACAGTGTCTTAACAGGATGCAGACTCTAGAACAGTGTCTTAACAGGATGCAGACAGACTCTAGAACAGTGTCTTAACAGGATGCAGACCGTAACAGGGTCTTAACAGGACTCTGGAACAGTGCGTTAACAGAACAGGCAACAGGATGCTCTGGTGTCTTAACAGGATGCGTTCCACACACTAGAACAGTGTCTTAACAGGATGCTCTCCACACACTAGGGACAGGATGCAGACTGAACAGTGTCTTAACAGGGCGCAGACTCTAACAGGGCACAGACTCTGGGAGTGCGTTAACAGGGTTAACGGGCAGACTCTGGGACAGTGCGTTAAACAGTGCGTTAACAGGGCGCAGACTCTGGGACAGTGCGTTAACAGGGACACAGTGCGTTAACAGGGCGCAGACTCTGGGACAGTGCATTAACAGGACGCAGACTCTAGGACAGTGCGTTAACAGGACGCAGACTCTGGGACAGTGCGTTAACAGGACGCAGACTCTAGGACAGTGCATTAACAGGACGCAGACTCTGGGACAGAGTGTTAACAGGACGCAGACTCCGGGACAGTGCGTTAACAGGACGCAGACTCCGGGACAGTGCGTTAACAGGACGCAGACTCCGGGACAGTGCGTTAACAGGACGCAGACTCCGGGACAGTGCGTTAACAGGACGCAGACTCTGGGACAGTGCGTTAACAGGGCGCAGACTCTGGGACAGTGCGTTAACAGGGCGCAGACTCTGGGACAGGGTGACGCAGAGCAGAGCAGAGACCGTGAGCAGGTTGAGGAGGTCGGTGTTGGCGTCCACGCTGGGCGGCGTGCTCTGGACCAGCGCCAGCTCCTGCAGGATGAGGTACAGCTGCTGGGTCTTGACCAGGTTGACCCGGCCCGGCCCGGCCCAGTCGGGCAGCGCCACGTGCACGGCGATCAGGTCTTTCAGGTGCACGCCCAGGATGGGGAAGCGGAACCCCGCGCACTCGGAGAAACGCCGGCGGTACCTGCCGTAGTTCCCGCACGACGTCACCAACTCCGTCAGCTCGCCGAATACCTGGACACAGCAAAGAGGTCAGAGGTCAAGCGGAGGAGTCATTTACAGCAGACCCCTAGGGGTTAGGGGTTAGGGGTTGTTAGGGGTTAGGGGTTGTTAGGGGTTAGGGGTTAGGGGCTAGGGTTGTAAGGGGTTAGGGGTTGGGGGTTAGGGGTTGTTAGGGGTTAGGGGTTTAGGGGTTATGGGTTAGGGGTTAGGGGTTAGGGGCTAGGGTTGTAAGGGGTTAGGGGTTGGGGTTAGGGGTTAGGGGTTAGGGGTTGGGGGTTAGGGCGTTAGGGCGTTAGGGCGTTAGGGGTTAGGGGTTTTAGGGGTTAGGGTTGTAAGGGGTTAGGGGTTGGGGGTTAGGGGTTGGGGGTTAGGGGTTAGGGCGTTAGGGGTTAGGGCGTTAGGGGTTAGGGTTGTAAGGGGGTTAGGGGTTGGGGGTTAGGGGTTGGGGGTTAGGGGTTGCGGGATAGGGCGTTAGGGGTTAGGGGTTAGGGGTTGGGGGTTAGGGTTGTTAGGGGTTAGGGGTTAGGGGTTAGGGGTGATTTTCAGGACTCAGGACCTTGCGGGTTTCGCTGGTGACGTGCGTGTGCGTGTCCTTCAGTCTGGAGATGGAGCTGTGGCTCAACCCCCCCACCACGGCCATCAGGGTGTTAAAGTTCTGCAGCTGCAGCAGCTCCTATAGAGAGGGAGGGAGAGAGAGAGGGAGAGAGGGAGGGAGAGAGAGAGGGAGAGAGGGAGAGAGAGACAGAGAGGGGAGAGAGAGAGGGGGAGAGAGAGGGAGAGAGGGGGGAGAGGGAGAGAGAGAGAGGGAGAGAGGGAGAGAGAGAGAGAGGGAGAGGGTGAGGGGAGAGAGAGAGAGAGGGAGAGAGGGAGGAGGGAGAGAGAGAGGGGGAGAGAGAGAGAGAGGAGAGAGAGAGAGGGAGAGGGTGAGGGGGAGAGAGAGGGGGAGAGAGAGAGGGGGAGGAGAGGGGGAGGGAGGGAGGGAGAGAGAGAGAGAGAGAGGGAGGGAGGGAGAGAGAGAGAGAGAGAGAGGGGGAGGAGAGAGGGGGAGAGAGAGAGGAGGGAGAGGGGGGGGAGGGAGGGAGGGAGAGAGAGGAGAGAGAGAGGGAGGGAGGGAGAGAGAGAGGGAGAGAGAGAGAGAGGGAGGAGAGAGAGGGGGAGAGAGAGGAGAGAGAGAGGGAGAGAGAGAGAGAGAGAGAGAGAGAGAGAGGGAGAGGGTGAGGGAGAGAGAGAAAGAGAGAGATTTTTCTAATAATAATAATATATATTTTTTTTTTTAAGACTTTACGCTCCACACAAATCCGTGAGCCACTGACAGCGTGTGGTAGCTCCACCCATTCCTCGGGCACCAGGAAGCCCCGCCCTCCCCCCTCTGACCTGTGCCACCCTGACGAAGTGTGCGATGACGGCGGCCCTCTGCTGGGCCGTGGGCTTGCTCAGCACCATGATCTGGATCCACTGGG
>JAINUG010000743.1:0-12500 GCA_029706075.1 Aldrovandia affinis | reverse complement strand
ACCAAGCAAACAGCAGTTTTTCTCACACGGTCACATATTTTAAGACACAACGTTGGTAAACAAGATCATGCGATAAAGCTAGGTTCACCACAATGCTACCTACATAGCAAAGAGAACAGATACCAACACGGCGATGACATCAAATAACCCCCCCCACCCCCACACCCCCACACTCCCCTTCTCTATCCACAATCACCCATTTTGCATCTTACATTTGACATGTTAGGTATTTAGCAGACGCTCTTATCCAGAGCGACTTACAAAACGTGCTTTTGTTTTTGTTTTACAGTTTTAAACATGTAAACAGTGGTGATGGCAGTTAATTAATGTACAGGGTTCAGTGGTAGTGGAGTCTGAACAGGTGGGTTTTGAGTCTCTTGTGGAAGATGGCCCTGTAGTGCAATGCTTCTCAAGCCATTCCTACAGGTCACACTGCCCTACATGTTTTCATTCCAACCACCGGTGTCCCAACCTATCATCTGCATCGGTCGTCTGTTAATGATCACTTGAGCATGATTCAGCGGTGGTTGGAATGAAAACATGCAGCGCAGTGTGCCCTGTAGGAACGGATTGAGAAACACAGCTCTAGACTTCACTCACGGCGAGTGCCTTAACCCAGTGGATCCCAAACCCACTCCTCAGTGAGCCCGAGCCGGTCCGTGTATTTGTTCAATTCCAGCACCAGCACACCTGATTCAACGAACCCAACGCTCATTAAGTAGTTAACTGGTTGAATCAGGTGTGCTGATGGTGGAGGAGTACATGGACTGGCTGGGGGTCTCCGAGGAGAGGTTTGGGAACCACTGCCTCAACCCAGTGGTCCCCAACCTCGGTCCTGGGGGCCCACTGTGTGTGCTGGTTTTCGTTCCAACCATAATTGTAGCCTCTCATATTGTAACTAGCTGTTAATTGTTCTTAATTAGACACTTTTAATTTATATTAAAGCATGATTTCACACTGTTAAGACCATATGTCAGAAATAGCTATGCATGCCATGAACAAACCCACTCCTCGGGAAATGGTACAGACCATTGGCCCCAATTACACTGATCGATAGATGCCGTCAGCGAGATCCTTTTTAAAGAAACAACAACATCACCACCAGATGCAATTAACTGTGCCGTGCTTGTCTCATATCGCACCAGTGTGGACAGGCAAGACGAGATCAGCCACATTTTTCACTAAACATCAATTTGTTTTTGTTCTGTACAAGTGAGAAGCGGTTGGTCCCATTGAGGTTCAATGCAACTGAAATAACATATTAGGACAGTGTAAAGCCTGTGTTTGTTATAACATTACCCGTGAAGAATACTGAACACAACGTTCACCCCTATTGGTGCCAAACACCTTTCGGCACCCCATCCCTCATCCCAGGACCAAGGGCTCATGAGATCTCCCTGTTGAAGATATCCCTGTAAAAGCCCAGCTCATTCTTCTACGCATATTAGCACTTTCCTTTATGGAACTGGTGTTGAAGCTTTATATTGGTGTTGAAGCCATGATCCTCCTAAACAAAGACCCTTCCTCTGTCACCTCCCTGTTCACTTGCACACTCTCACTTTAACTGTGCAGTTAACTGTGACTTTTACTCTGCCCTTTTACGCACTCTTGCACCTTAACTGTGTACATAACCGTTATCTGTACTGTATTTGTATATTAGCACTGTACTGTAATGTATTATATTATATTGTATTGTATTGTATTTTTATTACACTGTATTTTCTTAAGTTCTTGTTATTGTATTGGTTTGTATGTTGACACCTTGCACTAAGGCAAATTCCTTGTACATCGTTTTTGGCGAATAAATAATTTTGATTCTGATTCTGATATTTTAACTATTTATTTATTTATTTAAATCCAACACTCGTTAAGTAGTTAAGTATAATGGATAGGGAGCTGGGCTTGTAACTTAGAGGTTGCAGGTTCAATCCCCAGGTGGGACACTGCCGTTGTACCCTTGTGCTAACATTACTGCAGTGTAGTGTAGTGGTTAGGGAGCTGGGCTTGTAACTGAGAGGTTGCAGGTTCAATCCCCAGGTGGGACACTGCCGTTGTACCCTTGTGCTAACATTACTGCAGTGTAGTGTAGTGGTTAGGGAACTGGGCTTGTAACTTAGAGATTGCAGGTTCAATCCCCAGGTGGGACAATGCCGTTGTACCCTTGTGCTAACATTACTGCAGTGTAGTGTAATGGTTAGGGAACTGGGCTTGTAACTGAGAGATTGCAGGTTCAATCCCCAGGTGGGACACTGCCGTTGTACCCTTGTGCTAACATTACTGCAGTGTAGTGTAGTGGTTAGGGAACTGGGCTTGTAATTTAGAGATTGCAGGTTCAATCCCCAGGTGGGACACTGCCGTTGTACCCTTGTGCTAACATTACTGCAGTGTAGTGTAGTGGTTAGGGAACTGGGCTTGTAACTGAGAGGTTGCAGGTTCAATCCCCAGGTGGGACACTGCCGTTGTACCCTTGTGTTAACATTACTGCAGTGTAGTGTAGTGGTTAGGGAACTGGGCTTGTAACTTAGAGGTTGCAGGTTCAATCCCCAGGTGGGACACTGCCGTTGTACCCTTGTGCGAACATTACTGCAGTGTAGTGTAGTGGTTAGGGAACTGGGCTTGTAACTTAGAGGTTGCAGGTTCAATCCCCAGGTGGGACACTGCCGTTGTACCCTTGAGCTAAAGGTGCTCTCCTGTGCCCTGTCCTCCACATCTTTCGTCCAATGCTGGCCAACGAAGTCCTCCCAAAGTGTAATTCAGGTCTCAACGACAACAAGATCCAACTGCACATTCACTCCTTTCCCTTTTTGTTCAATTTAATGTAATGTATCGATTTACACAGTTTACATTTTCTTTACATACAATCCATTTATACAGCTGGATATTTTACTGAAGCAATTCAGGTTAAGTACCTTTAGCTCAAGGGTACAACAGCAGTGCCCCACCTGGGATTTGAGCCTACAACCTCTCAGTTACAAGCCCAGCTCCCTCACCATTATGCTACACTGCCAGCCCTCGATGGCAATCTAGATCACAATCTAAAGTAGATCACTTTCACGAGTAACATGCTTAACATAAAAGTTTAAAGAATTGGCAAATAACGTGAATGTTTACTCCATTTTGGTCTTTACAACACGCGGCATTGAACAACCGCACCGCCAAAAGGACGCCTACATTTCCGCAAACTCGCAGTTTTTCCGTGAAAACGTGCGTAGTCCTATTTGTCACCTGCGCGCAATGCATTTAACTTGTGTGGACATCCTCTAG
This sequence comes from Aldrovandia affinis, assembly GCA_029706075.1. Taxonomy (NCBI): domain Eukaryota; kingdom Metazoa; phylum Chordata; class Actinopteri; order Notacanthiformes; family Halosauridae; genus Aldrovandia; species Aldrovandia affinis. The sequence continues at coordinate 9,236 of JAINUG010000743.1, read as the reverse complement.
AAATATGAACCTGTCAGTTTACAAAAACGAGTTGACATCTGCATGTAATCAAACAATACATGTGACATTATTACAGAACGTTAATTTGGCTAGTTTTGCCATTCTAAACCCCTACGCACTAGTGCTACTAACCTAACGAATCTTTATCTTGGATTCTTCAGGTGTATCATAAACCAATCCGTTTAGCTGTTAGCATAAGGACATTTACAAAAAAACCACCGCGGTCACACACAAGGTACATTTTAATAATAAATAACAAATAACCCCAAAACACGCGATCAAACAAAAACAAGCCATCGTGCGTAAAGTATGCGCATGCTACAAAGCGCTTTTTAAATGATTTTAAAAGTCTTACCTTCAAGTCAATGCAAGCCTGTTGACATCAGGTGTCGCATCCATGTACAAAACGGTACATTCGCGTATTATAAAACAACGCACTAATCCTTTGACCACGTATGGGAGATGCTCGAATATTGATGATATTGATAAGTGCGAAGCGACTTCCGATAACCTTGAGCAGTAATACGGATGGTGAAGTTCACCATCCACCGCTCGGGTTGCTTCACAGGACACAAGTGCACAAGTTCAGATGCTCTCTCGGTTTCTTATCTGTTGAGCAATGTTAAAGCCGTTTGAGTGTGTGTGTGTGTGTGTGTGTGTGTGTGTGTGTGTGTGTGTGTGTGTGTGTGTGTGTGTGTGTGTGTGTGTGAGTGTGTGTGTGTGTGTGTGTGTGTGTGTGTGTGTGTGTGTGTGTGTGTGTGAATGTTAAAGCCGTTTCACTTCCCCCTGCCACACCCCCTCTTCTGTCTCTCTGTCTCAAACCACGCTTTCTCAATCCTGCCTTTCGCAACACAACAATGTGCATTCCCCGGGTCAGAACGTATTGAAATCTTGACTACAATAATGCATGTCCACTTTCTATCTACTATCTAACCAGGGGCAATTATAGGATTTGACCTTTAGGTGGGCTCAGCCCACAATGACAATGTGAGATGTACACATGCAAAGCACAAGCCACAATGGTGGTCGCGCTCAAAATTGAAATACCACTCTCTCTCTCTCTCTCTATCTGTGGTATTTTTAAAAATAGATATTAAGTAAAAATGTTTTTTTTTAGAAAAGAATGACTAAACATTTTCAGGGCGGCTGAGATGAAAGAAAGAAATATATTTCACCCTAAATAGGGTCTAAAATCGCCACTGTATCTAACGTTATGGATTTATTTTAGCTTTGTGTAATGGAGCTGGTTCTTCTGGGTTTCGAACCGAGGGATCTCGACTTGACAAGAGAGCGGTTTAGCCCGCCGAGCTAAAGACTCAAGTCCCTATCTCTGGGAACTAATCACACTCTTATCCACGTCACTTTCTGTAGCGGACACTCACGTACCAGAGCACACCCGCTACATTTGCAATAAATGCATTACAAGTTATTTACACCTGTTCCATGCATTCGTTGATCTCTCGGCTCGTACTGTATTTTATGTAAACATCCTGTCTCATAATCCTTCCTTTTTATGGGAGCATATGCATTACATTTTAAAATTTAAAATTTATACATTTTAAGCATTTAGCAGACGCTCTTATCCAGAGCGACTTGCAAGATGTGCATTAATACATGGTAGGAACAATCATAGTTCGCACAAGAGATCAGTGCAGTAATACAGAGATAGACATCATTGTTGGCAGCTGCGTACCATACCTGTAACACCGGGAAGGAAAAGTAAATTAGCCTGTTATTTAAAAAAATAGAGGAACGTTTTAAACAAGTATACATATTGCAAAAAGCAGTATTAAACATGTAGGCAGTGGTGATGACAATTTGGCGAGATGTACAGAATTCAGTGCTAGTGGAGTCTGAAAAGGTGGGCTTAATTTAGCAACTTTATTTTTCTCTCCATTCTCCGTGTAACCTCAGTGAAGTAATGCTGTGCGACGCATGCGCGACTCAAGCGGGGGCGTGCGCGTCTTCTGGCGTTCGCGCTCGTGCTCTGCGTTGCGCGCAGGAAGGGTAACCGTGGTTTTCGTTACCAGGAAGCCACAGTGTCCAAAGCGCCGCGGAACTCCGGAGTGACAGCGCCTCGGCAAAGAAGGCGGGTTCTGTCTTCTGCACGTTGAGTTCGGTTAGCAGAACGAGGGGGCATAAATGGAAACTGACAAAGGGTAAATTTCACACGGACACTAGGAAATATTTTTTCACACAGGGAGTGATCAATGCGTGGAATAGCTTGCCTGGACATGTAGTGGAGGCTGAGACACTAGGGGTATTCAAGGCCAGGCTCGATCCGGTGTTAGACAGTCTAGCCTTTGGATAAACTAAGCATGTGAGCAGATTAGTGGTAGGAATGGACGAGCAGTGTTGGGCTGAATGGCCTGTTCTCGTCTTCCCCTTATGTTATGTTATGTTATGTTATGTTATGTTATGTACACCGCCGCAGTCTGGCTACGAAACGTCAAACGGAAGTTTACCTGCGTGCAATAGGCGGCCCAGGTACGATATAGCGCATAGCGCGCGGTCACTCCTTCGCTTTTAGATTTGTATTTTTGTCACTCTACAGGAGGTCTGAACAGCCTAATTTCGGTCAGGTTGAGCAACCTCCAACCACACTGACATCACTGAGTCGGGCTCGGCCGAGGTGTCCCTGCCACAGGGGCACAGTAGGGCCAACCTCTCCTCTTAATGATCGAATTGCCACAATCATTTACTGACACCTTTTATGACATTTTTACATTTTACATTTTAAGCGTTTAGCAGACGCTCTTACCCAGAGCGACTTGCAAGATGTGCATTAATACATGGTAGGAACAATCATAGTTCACCCAAGAGATCAGTGCAGTAATACAGCGATAGACATCATTGTTGGCAGCTGCACACCATACCTGTAACACTGGGAAGGAAAAGGTTATTACATTTTTTTAAATATTATTTTTTGAGGAGAAAGCAAGGATACATGTTCAAAAAGTATTGAACGACTGGGCAGTGGTGATGACAATTGGCTAGATGTACAGAATTCAGTGGTAGTGGAGTCTGAAAAGGTGGGTTTTGAGTCTCTTGCGGAAGATGGCCAGTGATTCCGCGGTCCTGACCGGGGCGGAAGGTCGTTCCACCACCGAGGGGTCAGGACAGAGAAGAGGCGAGACCGCGAGGAGCGGCTGCCGGGCGCCTGGAGGGATGGGGCAGTCAGTTTACCAGAGGAGGCGGAGCGGAGGGGTCTGGCTGGGGTGTAGGGAGTGATGAGTGTCTGGAGGTAAGGGGGAGCAGTACCTCTGGCCGCTTGAAAAGCAAGCACCAGTGATTTGAATCTGATGCGTGCTGCGATGGGGAGCCAGTGCAGAGAGGAGAGTAGAGGGGTGACGTGGGTGAACTTCGGCTGGTTGAACACCAGGCGAGCAGCAGTGTTCTGGACTAGTTGCAGTGGCTTGATGGCACAGGCCGGAAGGCCTGCCAGCAAGGAATTGCAGTAGTCCAGACGTGAGATCACCAGGGCCTGGACCAGGAGTTGAGTGGCCTCTTGGGTGAGGAACGGTCTGATCCTCCGGATGTTGTGGAGGCAGAATCGGCAGGTCCGAGTGACCGCTGCAATATGGCTCGAGAAGCACAGCTGGTTGTCCAGGGTTACCCCAAGACTCCTGGCAGACTGGGACGGAGACACTATGGAGCCTTCCACGGTGATTGACGCATCAATCATCGGGGAGCCCTTCGCTGGGAGGAAGAGCAGCTCTGTCTTCCCCAGGTTTAGCTTCAGGTGGTGGGTGGACATCCATGCGGAGATGTCAGCCAGGCATGCAGAGATCCGTGCCGGGACCTTGGTATCAGATGGAGAGAAGGAGAGAAACAGTTGAGTGTCATCAGCATAACAGTGATAGGAAAAACCACAAGGATAAAACTACTTTATCACACGATAACTAGCCTTAATACGAGGTGTAGGCGAGACTAGTCTCCAATATTTTTGTTGATTATGGACTCGCTGCGTGTCATTCTCAACATATAATTGGCCCGATAACGTTGACAACAGAAAGGCTGCAACCGAGATTTCAATAACTAAACTGGTAGCAGCTCTCCCAGATGCCACAGAACACATTTTGTTCCCCAATGTAACAGCTTGTAAGATAAAATAAAAACAACATCAGAAAAGTGCGAACACCAACTTGGACTGCTTCAGTTTGCCTCGCACGTTTTGCTGTGCCATGTTTGATTTGAACGTCACTGAGTTCTTTTTGTTTTTGAGTTCTAAAGGTGCGTCCATCCTGTGTCAGCTGGGCTCACACAACAGCACCCACCTGCAAGAAAAGAGAAATGCCCCTTAATACCAGCAAGCTTGGAGAAATGCCCCTTAATACCAGCAAGCTTGGAGAAATGCCCCTTAATACCAGCAAGCTTGGAGAAATGCCCCTTCATACCAGCAAGCTTGGAGAAATGTCCCTTAATACCAGCAAGCTTGGAGAAATGCCCCTTAATACCAGCAAGCTTGGACAAATGCCCCTTAATACCAGCAAGTTTGGAGAAATGCCCCTTAATACCAGCAAGTTTGGAGAAATGCTATGTTTTGTCCCTTTTAAAGCACTTGGATGACAGCTAGCTTGCCCTTTTTACATTCGCCCCATAGGAATGAATGGAAGCTAAATCGCGTTTTGTTCAACGATGTCTTCAACATATTTATAGGCCGTGTTGGACAATGTCAGTGGCCTGGTTTATGAGAAGGGACATAAAAGCACCTAGCTAGCTAAGATCTGTCACGTTTAAAGCACCAGGGAGACCGCTACATAAGAGTTTTGACAGCACAAAAAAGTTCATGTTTAAAATGGGAATGCGGTGCAGTGCTTGAATTAGTCCACAAGAGGGAGATATGTGCATATTTTCTGAGCACCCAGCCTATTTAATCTTCAGAGCTGAAACAGAAAAAAATTCAAACTAAATAACTTTATTGATACCCAGGAGGCCATTCCTCAGGCAGGCATGGAAACAGAAAGTGGCTTGACTGTCGAGAAGTGTTGAAAAACATTCCAATAATGAAATACATACACGTGAATTATAGATCAAAATAAATGATCCTTTATTTTTATATTAAAACTTTGTTAGTCTTATCATAATTGTCCTTGTCAAGTATTATTGCGGATGCTGCTACTACAACACACACACACACACACACACACACACACACACACACACACACACACACACACACACACACACACACACACACACACACACAGGCCTCCAGAGCCAGGCCAAGCCTCTGGAAATCTGTCTGATATCCAGGGCCTTGCTATGATCCCCCAACAGTGTGTCAGGCCTGGCATCAGAGGACATAGCCACTGGAAGTCTGTCTGACATCCAGCGCCTAGCTGAGAGCACACAGCCTGCCACAGAGCCACTCACACCCCTACACACGCTCCAGACCTGTGTCTGACATCCAGGACCGCTTCTTCCAGGCCTGCCTGGGCCATGCCCGGCCACCCTGTGCTCCACTTCATGGTTAGGGAGAACGAGTGAAGTTCTAAGCCAGCTGCTAGGCTGTAAAGTTTACTTGCATACAAAACTTTAAATGGTCTAGCACTCTCTTACATCGCAGATTCCCTGTTGTTTTATGTCCCTTCACGAGCCCTTAGGTCCTCTGTAGCAGGTCTTTTAAACGCTCTGAAGGTCCCCCAAAAGAAGATTGGGGAAGATGCTTTCACGTCACTACGCACCTAAACGGTGGAACTCCCTACCAAAATGTATTAGGGAAGTGGGCTCAGTGGACATTTTTAAACGGCAACTAAAAACACACCTTTTTAATCTAGTTTATCATTAGCAACACTTAATAATTTCAATGATTTATTTTACCCACTTTTTATTATTTTATTTTATTATATTATTTTTAAATGGCTTTATTCCTTTACTTACATGATTTTCTCTATGCCATTTGGATCGAGTATTTTACTATTATTATATTTTTTTCTCTCTTTTCTCTATTTGTACTGTAATATAAAACCACTTGAGTTTGAGCCGCAGTTGTTACCAACCTTGAAAAATCAGAATCAGAATCAGAATCAGAATAGGTTTTTATTGGCCAAGTATATTTGCACATACATGGAATTTTCTTGGTATAATTGCTCACACAGACACATCTATATAAAAGTAGGCATAATACAAGTATAAATAAAAGATGTCAACAATGAATATGTATATGTGAGTCTGGAGTGGTGCAGAGAATATAAATATAATATAAAACAGAATATCAACAAAAAACATCAACAAAGTATATGAATATTTTAATCCGGAGTAGTGCGTGAGACAAATATGGTGACTCTGAGTGTAACAGTTCAGCTGTTCATGAGAGCCACAGCACGAGCGAAAAAGCTGTTTTTGTGTCTTGTTGTCTTGGTTATGATTGACCGAAGACGCTTCCCGGAAGGCAGGGCTTGAAGGATGTGATGGCCAGGGTGTGATGGGTCGGCGATGATCAATCTATGTGTAAAAACACGCTTTTCAGATTTTTACCCTCAGTTAAAGGGTTAGTGGTTGTGACATAGTTTTCAGATAGCAAAGAGTACACACACTATAGCCTCAAACTCCACCTCCTTAAACAAACACTTTCACTTTCACGTCCACAGCCTCTGAATAACGTGGCACAGACACCATTTTGTGGGGTGGATTGAGAACTTCTAAACACTGCGATTCCTCGGAACAGAAGGGTGAAACAGGTATGTTGAGAAGACACATGATGTCTATTTTCTCCCTCACACACACACACACACACACACACACACACTCTAAGCAGTAACATACAGCTACACAGTGGTAGTTATACTAATTTAGCGAATTGGCACAGTGGACTTTTAGAACAAAACACATCTGGACACTTATGATGCGAAAGTGTTGATGTTATATCTGTGTGGAATTCACAAAGGTTCCCTTTGCCTTGAAACAGGGGTACACTACAGTAAACAGCCTGGGTGCTCTACTGCCAAAAAGGACTCGTGACTTTGTCCCGTAGTCCCAGGAGTGGGTAGGAAAGGCAGAGGCACCCCAGATATAAAACATGAAAATACATCACCTCATGTTTCAGAACATGGGCATGGTATGGGATGGATATGAACTAAAGGAATAATTGAAACTGCGTGTTTTAAACAAGTCATAAAAAGCTGTTGCCACGGGGTGCGTAAATGCCCCAAAATACTACATGCAGTTTAGAAAGGGGAAATGACTCTCACACCGCTTAACACAAGAGGGGAACATCAACAAGAACAGATCCAGAGAAATATACAAGTTTCTATTGTTCAGACATCGTGCTAAAGTGCGCCAGGGCTAGGGGATTAAAGAAAACCGCAAGCAGTCACGTGTGTCCCTCTTCAGCTAAGCACGGAAGGAAGTTGTACGTGACTGAAATGTCTGCTTGCTTTTCTCTTTCTCTCTCACACACACCCACTCACATACACACACACACACACACACAGTCACACACATACATGCACAGTCACACACACACACACACACACACCACACACAGTATATAGTATTAAATGTATGACATTACATTATTGTTGCTTCATTACTATTTGAAAATGTCAGCTAATGTACGATAATACATCTCGAATTGACTGTTTACAGACCACAATGGTTTGTTACAGCATATGGTGACCATGCGATTTGGTACAGTGTAATATTTATATGCAAATAACTAATAAATGTTTTGAAATATGATACTGATTGACAGAAAATATCTATTTAATCTGATTTGATTCATTAAACATGTTTTTAGCTTTTAAAAAATTATTAAGAAGGAGTTTTCATGAATGTAAATATCTGTAATTTAGCAATTGCCACAATGGGGAAGATATATAAAAAAAAAGTTAAATCCTGTCCTGAAATTGGAGATAGAATGATGAAAGATTAAAATTTTCATGAATTTACAGTCATTTTGTTCTGTGGTTTGTTGGAATGGATGATTATTATGTTGTTATGACAGAGAGAAGGGCATTGGGCATGGAGGGTTCTGGAGTGGCAGACATGGAGACTGGGCGTGTATCCTCCCATCACAGTGAGTTCTTTGTTTCTGTCGATCAAACTATTTTTTTACATTTCATATAACCCCTTGTATACAATTCCCACAAAACTGGAAATACAATGACTAATAATTATATTTGCAAATACTGTATTTTGTATTTATTCTTCATTGAGCAGCCTATAAATATGAACAAATAAAATGTAAGTATTACAGATATGTGTTCTTTTATGGGTTGTACTGGAAAATATACATAATGTCTCATGATATGAGTAATGAGTAAAACAGTTTTTTCCTATTACCTGAAAAGATTTGATCAAGTGGCCAAGGAAAAAGCCAGCAACAATATGTGTATCTGTGAAATATTTTTAGAGATGGTTTGATTCAATATGCTTATAGGCTTAAGCATTGTTGGTCAATATTGTATACAATAAAACCAAATTAGACTTATGCTGTAATTTATTCTTCACTTAAATTCTTATACTGTATCACCTGATATAAAGTGCATCCTCACCATTTGCTTCTTCTTGTAACCCTTCAGTATTGTGTTTGATATGCCTTTAATCAATTAATAATGTTTAATTAGGCCTATAAACTCCTATGTACATCGATGAATGCTGTGCTATTGCTGTTAAACAATTAGGAAAACACTGTTTGGTGACTTATGTACAGGGATGATCAAAATCTCAGATTATTATAATGGGGTTGTTTCCGGGTGCCCAAAGGAACAGGACAGCCAGTTAGCCAGAGCTCTGTCTGTGGGGGCATGTCTCTATGAGGGGGGCATGTCCCCCTATGGGGGTGTTTCTCTGTGTGGGGGCATGTCTCTCTATGTGGGGGCATGTCTCTATGAGGGGGGCATGTCCCCTATGTGGGGGCGTGTTTCTCTGTGTGGGGGGCATGTCTCTATGAGGGGGGCATGTCTCCCTATGTGGAGGTCAAGCCCTAACCTTGACATCCGGTTTGTCATGGGAGCCCACACTTAAGTCCCAACCCCACTGATTACACCAAGCCTGAGCACTGACTACACCCATCCGCACTAAAGCGGGAACCGGTCAACTGGTCACCCGCACCAAAAAAAAATCCAAAAATTATGAGAAGAATTACTTAGCTTGACAGACTATATACAACATCCCATTTGTGTCCAGTGTAAGGAGTTAACCAGGACTTCACTACTAATCCACACCACTCCACACTTACAGAGAGCAGTTCATCCTAGAGCTGAGTGTCTGTTAACACTCCTGATGAGGCA
>JAINUG010000742.1:0-64851 GCA_029706075.1 Aldrovandia affinis | reverse complement strand
CACAGTTTTCTTACCGTTGTAGTAGCGTTTAGGGAATTACTTAACTTTGCTTTTGCTCTTGTGAAAGAAGATTTCGTTGTGGACATATTTTGTTACCTGTGGAACTTGGAATAAACACCTTTGTTCATATCTTTTACATCGGAGTCCTGTGGAAGTATTTCCTAATAAGAGCGCAACACACACGAGTAACTAGCTGTTTCAACTACCACCTAAACTACCGTCAGCCCCCATAATGTTTGCTTCATATCTACATTTATATATTCATACTGCAACTTACACTCAGAGATGGGCAAAGATACATCAAAATGTATCTTGTTACAAAACACAAAATACCCCTCAAATAAATGTATCAGATCAAAATACAAAATACTGGTGCCAGAAAATGTATCAGATAAAATACATGTATTTTGTATTTTCAAAATACAGGAAAAAAACCCCAACTTGTCTCCAATTGGCTATCGTAGGCCAACATATGAATAGGTGGCTGCCTTTCTCTATGAATATGAGCAAAAAGCCAAAATCACATAGGCCATCGCCGTGTTAAGTGTTAGAGGCACAATCACATCTCCTAATTAGTTTGCCCACATTACTCCCTACATTTTGGTTGTTTGGGCTATTGACAACCAATTTCTTATCTTTGATGCTATTTGTATATTTTAAAAAAATACTGAAAATAGTACAGTACAAACTTACAAACAAATCAGCATGAATTGTACATGCTAGCTAGTGTTTCTGGAGTCACAAAGTGGCATTTTGAGAAATCGTATTTTCTAACTTTTCACGTCACGTCACGATTTCTCAAAATGTCACTTAGAATACTGTCAGTAGGCTTGTGTGAAAACAAGCGCCGAATTCTCAATAGCTGCCTGCGACCAGATACATGCATGCATCCACGTGTGCATGCATTCACTGCCTTGTCCAACCGACAGAGAGCAGGTCTAAAAATCACTGTGTGAGTGTGTCTAAGTGTACTGTTGTTCTTTTTTTATGTTCTTTGAATCATGGATAAAGTATTTTGAGTATTTTGAAAATACAAAATTACTCCACCCTAAAGTATCGTTACAAATTACATTTGAATTTTTTCAGCCATCAAATACAAATGACAAAATACTCAAAAGTAATTTAAATACGTATTTCAAATACAAGTAACACAAATACTGCCCATCTCTGCTTACACTGCAAATTATTTCACTTCTTTACAAGCAGCCAGATCCAAAAATGAACAAAAAACACTATAAACACAGTAGCACTCTTTTGATAAATTTTTAAAACTATTTTTACTATTTTAATTTTTCACCACCCACACAGAAATGGTACAACACGCTTCAGTATGTCACATTGTGTGGAGGGGAAATAGCACGGGTAAACTATCTACTAAATGCATCTACGTGCTACTTACTACCCCTTTATATGTAAATGACTAAATAAATGTAAAAACATACCCCTTAGTAAAACATGAAAACAAATGGGTGAAGGTGAAAGTACTGTTATGTGAAAATCCCCTATAACGCCCTTGTTTGTATGTGGTAGGTAAAAAGTTATTAGCCAAAAGTTAATTCCATCAGTGTGCATTTTGAAGGCAAGGCAGCATTTCGATTGATTGATTTCTATTCCTTTGAAAAATAACGGACTACAGACATGTTACAACTGCAACAATGTTACATTATTTGAAACACGCTGAACAATATGCACAGAGACTTCTCATAGAGTTGATTAGTAACAACATTAGGCAAATACTATTCATACCACAATGTGAGAATCTAGCCTATATATAATGTCATAAGGTTAGTGCTTGGAAGAGGAGGCTGGCTGCAACGTCACCTGAATCCTTTATGGGGCACGACCGCTGCAAGGCAGAAAATAACGCGTCTTCTACTTCTGAATTGACTGTGTCTACGTGCTAACTGTTCGTCACACAGGAACTGTGGGGGCTGAGAGGGGCTTGAAGTTGTTGTAGTTAGGAGGGGGGATAGTTGAATTAGAAGAGGGTACAATTGCCAACCAAATTGGGAGAATTTCATTTGGTGTGTCTGTTATTTTGTCCATTATTATTCGGTGTGTCCTGTATTTCCGTATAATATTTACATACTTGTAACTGTCAATGTTATAAACATGTATGAGAAGTTCTTTAAGTCAGTGAATATCCTTGCTGTTCCAGCAGAATCCCAGAAGAAGGAAGAACATTTCTACTGAAAACGACCAAAGCTTGCAAAAGTTTAATACGAAACCATCAGTCAACTCAAGTTTTCACTTCTGTGATTAACTATATATTTAATCTTCCAAGTCTTCAATTCTACCATGAAAGGTTTGTCCTTTGAAGTATTGGACCAGTATTGGTGTCTTCTTCTTGTCCCAAAAATAAAACAAACAAAAAAATTATTGAACTGACAATTGATGGGAGTTAGATAAAGATTCCCAGCCTAACATCTGACATTGAAAGCAGTGAGGGTGGAGCCATTCGTTTTTCTTCACCTGGTTTCTCAACAATGTATTATGCAGCCGATTGGTGGTGAGGTTCACTGTATATGTGAGACTGCTCCTCCCTAAATTCTTCCATTCTCAACTTTGCATTTGAATTGTCAAAGTAAATAAGTCTCTCTTTGAATAGTGATTGTGTGATTATATAATTTTATATGAATACAATGGCTCAAAGATTTTGTTATAGTATTGCTTTCCTAAACATTTTTTCACATTTATTCACACCCCTGTTTTCAGTACTTTGTGCACCCTCCCCTCACAGGAATAACACTTCTGAGTCTTCTATAGTGATTGATGAACATATTGGGGAGGGGGTCTTTGAGCATTCTTCCACATAGAATCTTTCAAGATCCTTCTGATCCTTTGGTCTGTCCTTGTCGACTGCCCTCTTCAATTCAAACCACACATTTTCAATCAGGTTCAGGTCTGGAGACTGAGCTGGCCATTGCAAAACAGTCATTTTGTGGACAGTTAAGCATTATTTGGTTAATTCTGAGCCATAAGAACATAAGAACATAAGAATACATAATGATGAGAACGGGCCGTTCGGCCCATCTTGGCTCATCATGTCCTAATCTAAAGAACATCTAGTACTACATCTAGCCTGGCCTTGAATAGCCCGAGCGTTTCTGCCTCTACTACCTGACCTGGCAAGCTGTTCCAGGCATTGACAACTCTCTGTGTAAAGAAAAACGTCCTAATATCTGTGCGGAATTTGCCTTTAACTAATTTCCACCTGTGGCCTCTTGTTCTGCTGACCCCACTTAAAAATCTTTGGTAGTTTACTTTGTTAATCCCTTTTAGGAATTTAAAAACCTCAATCAAATCCCCCCTAAGTCTGCGTTTGGTTAATTCTTTTAACTTTTACCTTTCATACCAGGTATCAGTTTAGTTGCCCTTCTTTGGACTTTTTCAAGAGCTTCAATATCTTTCTTGTAGTGCGGTGCCCAGAACTCCACACAGTATTCTAAGTGCGGTCTGACAAAGGCGTTATATAACATTAATATAACCTGCTTTGATTTGTACTCAATACTTTTTGCTATGTATCCCAGCATCCTGTTGGCTTTTTTCACTGCTGTAGCACACTGCTTTGATGCAGATAGGCTTTGATCCACTACAACTCCTAAATCCTTTTCAAATTGAACACCTACTAACTTTTCTCCTCCCATAAAATACTCCTGTCTAATGTTTTTATTTCCCACATGCATTACTTTACATTTAGCAATATTGAACGTCATCTGCCATGTATCTGCCCATTTTTGGATTTTGTTTAAATCATCTTGGATTACTTTAGTCGATTCCAAACTGTTTGCCAAACCCCCAAGTTTAGTATCATCTGCAAATGTAACTATTTTGCTACTAATGTCCATATCCAGATCATTTATGTAAATAAGGAAGAGCAGAGGTCCCAGCACCAATCCCTGCGGGACACCACTGCCCACAGCACCGAGGTCAGATTCGGCCCCACCTACTGTTACTCTTTGTATTCGCCCTTGCAGCCAATTTTAACCCACTGTGAAACTACTCCTACAATTCCTACCGATTTCATTTTAGCAATGAGCCTCTCATGTGGTACCTTGTCAAATGCTTTCTGAAAGTCCAAATATATAACATCATAAGCCTGGTTCAGGTCAACACACTTTGTAGCCTCTTGAAAAAAGTCCAGGAGGTTTGTTAGGCATGACCTCCTTGAGAAATCCATGCTGGCTCTCCCTTAAAATACTATTATTTTTCAAGAATGATTCCAACTTATCCTAATAATACATTCCAGCATTTTACATGCGATGCAAGTTAAACTGACAGGCCTATAGTTCCCTGGGTCAGTACGGTCCCCCTTCTTATATATTGGAATTATACTACCCTGTTTCCAGTCATCTGGTATTTCTCCAGTGATTATGGATTGACTGAAAATATCTGTCAATGGTTTATATATAATTTCCCCAAGTTCTTTGAGTACTCTGGGATATATGCCATCCGGGCCTGCTGCCTTATTTATCTTAAGTTTTTGTAGTTTTTGTAGTACTTCTACATCCCTTATCTCAAAGTCCTCCAAAACATTCCCTACCTTGTCTATACATTTAGGCATATTTATAACCTCTTCTCTAGTAAAGCTCTCCACAAAGTAACTGTTTAGTGTGTTTGCAATGTCCTTATTATTATAAAGCAAAGTTCCTTCCTTATTCTTAATGCACTTAACCTCATCTTTAACTTTCCTTTTCTACTACAGTATTGAAAAAACTTCTTAGGGTTACTTTTTGCATCTTGGGAAATTTTAATTTCAAACCGCCTTTAGCTGATCTTATTTCCTTTTTAGCCTTAGCCCGCATATTACAATAATCTAACTTGTTTCTCTCTGAGTTATCCTTTTATATACTCTATACAGTCATTTCTTTTGCCTCAAAATCACCCGTAAAGATTTAGTCATCCACTGTGGAGACTGTTTTTTCATCCTATTTTTCCTTACTTTGGGGATGAATTTACACTGTACATCTACAATAACCCTTTTAAATATAGTCCATTTTTCATTCACAGTTCTGCAATCTAGAAGTTTAACCCAATCTATATTATAAATTCTCTCTCATTTTATTAAAGTCAGCTTGTCTAAAATTAAAAATTCGAGAGTTAGAGGAGGCTGTCTTAACTTGCCAAAAAATATCAAAAATAACTGCACTGTGGTCACTTGCTCCTATTGGTTCTCCTACCTCTGTGCTGTAAATTCTATCAGGATTGTTACACAAAACCAGATCCAGTATTGATTTCCCTCTTGTAGGCTGAGTAACAGACTGTACCAAAAAGCAGTCATTGACCAGATCTATAAACTCCTCTTCACATTTGCCCTGACCTGTCACTATCTCCCAATTGATAGAGGGGTAATTGAAGTCGCCCATTATTATCGTCTCTCCTTCAGCACAGATTTGTTTTATGTTATCAAAGAGCGTACTATTTATGTTACTATCTGAAGCTGGAGGTCTATAACATACTCCTATATTCAGGCCCTTCTCACGATCTCCCAATAATCTAATCCAGATGTCCTCACAAGAAACTAATGGGTTTATACCTGGAATTTCCTGCACATTAAGATAGTCTTTCACATAAAGGGCCACTCCCCCTCCTCTTTTATTAGTTCTATCCTTCCTAAACAATTTGTACCCCTCTACATTATATTCCTCCCCATCCGCTGCACCAAGCCATGTCTCTGTAATCCCAACAATGTCATAACCCCCATTTAACATGACAGTCTCCAGTTCCAAAATTTATTTTTACACTTCTCGCATTTAAACACATGAGCTTCAAAGCCTTGCTCACCCGTACGTTGCTACTGTTTCTACTATTCCTCTCCCGCTCCCTCACTCCCTTCCATCCCAAGCCACACTTGCTAAAATGTTGTTTACTCAAGACTTTATTCATGCTTTCCCTGTTATATGTAGTCTTGACAGACTCCATCTGGGCAGTCTGCACCACCCTACTCATTTCGCTCACTATCCTCCCTGAGATCGTTGTCTTGTTGAAAGATCCATTTCTGGCCAAGTTTCAGCTTCGTGGCAGAAGGAACCAGGTTTTTGGCCAAATTGTTTTGTTACTTGCTGGAGTTGCATGATTCCATTTACCTTTAACCTTTAATAGTCTCACCTAGAAAAAAAGCAATGGCAAAAGTCACAATGTGCTCTACCAGCAGCAGGTTGAGCAGACCATCAAAGGGTTATTAACAAGAGCCCCAGGACCAGGAGATGCAAAACAACCCCAGAACATCAAAGATCCACCACCCTATTTCACCGTAGGTATGACATTCTTTTCAACCTAAGCATAGCACATTGTTTATTTTATACAGCCTTCCTTGCTCATTTTTTATCAAGGGTGTGAATACATTTGAAGGGAACTACATCACATTATGCAGTGTATGTTTTCAGCTAGATGGTTTAGGAGATTAACTGTTTTAGGCATAGGTTGTTATGTTTCTGCATGTCTGTTCGGTTTGTTTTTGTACTTTGTTTATTTATCATTCTTCAAGTCATGTTTCATTCACGTTCTGTTCCCCATCTGTCATTGTTCCTGTTCGAGATCCACTCCTTGTCTTTGTCATTTGCACTTCGGGAAGTTCTATGTTTCGGTTTTTCCGTCTTAGCTTATTATCTCGTTTTACTTCCTTCTTACTTTCTATAACACTTTGTATATATTAGTTAGATGTATATAGTACTAACCTACTAATCTACTAACATTAGGGATTTAGATTAAGTTACTAACACTACTAATCACTAATTATCTCACGCTTCCAACTATCGCTATCATTCTCTCTCGTTGTCCTATCCCTGTACGCTTCTCAGTTTTCACTCCATTCGCACGCAGTTTTCTAAATGCGTTCCTCCCCTTCTAACTATGCACGTGTCTGCCTGTTCTTCCAGGTCGTTTATTGTCTATGTGTTTGTGTTATCCCCAGTCCGTGTCTTTCGTTTCCCCCTCGTTTTTAGATTACGATTCCCATCGTTTTCACCTATGTTCCTGCCCTTCTCTCCTCCCAGTCACACCTGATTCCTATTGTGTTTCCCTTCCCTGCTTGTATATAAGTTCCATGTTTTTGTTCTATCCCCATCAGAGTTGATCTTCATTCCCTGAGCCGATTTCTTGTAAGCCAGAGTCTGTAGCATTTCCAGGGGTCAGACACCCCTTCTGTTTTCACTTCGAGCCTGCCTTCCGATTTTGTTTGTTTGCCTGGTCTGTTTCCCGGTTTTGACTTTTGGATTGTTTTGTGACTTCTCTTTGCTTTGTGATTTTGTACCTCCGCTACCCTGACTACTGGTTTTGATCCTTGCCTGATATTAAACGATTCTTTGCCAAATCCTGATCTGCGTCTGGGTCCTTATCCCGTACCTAACATAGGTTTTATTCAGTTATTTGAACTCTTGGTTTATTATTGGTTCAGTAAATAGTTTGTAAATTATATTTTAAAAGGAGTTCATGTGAAGTTCCTATTCACTCATGGCAATTTTTCCTTACATTTGCTCATTTTACCCCAATGGCACCTCCAGGCCACACAAAACCATGCATATTGGAAATAATTGGGGAAACACTGTACTCCCCCCATCCAAAAACTCTTAGCCAACAGGGGGGAAAGAAAACAACTGTAGCACCTTAAATCATAAAACAAAAAAAAAGAGGGGAGAAGAGAGAGAGAAACCCTATAGTCCAACATCCAACTCAGTCAAACCCACCAGTGAACAGTCAATTCCTGCAGTGGTTCCCAAACGTTCTGAGAGAATTAATTTACTGCGACCCCTCCCCTCTTTAAAATGTAGGGTCATATATATCCTAATCTGGAATCAAAATGTTTTTAACATACTGTATGTCAAAACAACTCCATGTACATTGTAAATAGGGCAGTAGGCACACACAGCTCACCTGATATTATGTTTTCAGATCAATCATAACCTCCCTTACCTTCACCCCCATCTTGTGGCTGTTGTATCATGGTCTCTTCTTCCTTGGGTTGTGTTTCCTAGTAAAGTGGAAACTTTATTCCAGTAAATTCAGTATTAACAGTAAAAGTATAGAAGTGATTTCATAACATTGTGAGTGACTCCAGAATGCATGACATATTTAATATGAACTTATTGCAAACTAAATTTTGCACTTGAAATGTTTTTGGACACAATGGAAAAGGTTTTTCGACGTACCGGGTTCTGCTTCCTCCGCTCTGAAATGAAAAGACTAGTTAATTCTTTAATTTCTTAATTTTGAGTTACAGCAGTTACAATGTTTCGAAATAACTGCATTAATTCAACATGTCGCATTACTTTTAAATTTTTCATTTCCCTGTCTATTAAATATTAAATATTTAAGGTGCTAACCACTAATATCACTGGTGTAAATATGCAAAAAAATAAAAATTCATATTTATTAAGAAAATACACATAAATGGAGAAATTTACTTTTTCTGTGTAAAATGAAAATTAATACTCCAGTTGAAGAACAAAGTAGGAGAAGTCCAAACATCCCCCCCAATATGAGACCAACATGCACTTCATGCTCTCGACATTCGGAGTCCGTAAATTGGTTTCCTTTTTTACGTTGAATTAGTCCCAAGGATTGGCAACTGTCACAAAAAAACAATATAAATATTAGAAAAATGAAATCTAGAATCAACTTCAGAGGTACAGTGGTTATAAAAAAGTATTAACCCCCTATGGCTTTTTTCACATTTTATATTCTTACTTCATGGATTTAATACTGTTGTATAGTGGCAACCCCCCAATTAAGTCCATTTTCATTCCATTAAGTAAGAAAATAAAAATGGCAAAGGGTGTGAATACTTCTTATATTTTTGTATCAATACACAGTTAATGACGACCACCAGACATCCATTCTGTTCATTTTCACTTGTCCCTAGATTGATTTTTATTTTGTTTTGGAAAATGACACAATTCAGAAATGAATGCAGAAACAGGAGCAAACTTACATTGTGTGCGGTTTGCAAGATGTAGAAAGGCCGTCTGAAAAAGTATTATCGGGACATTCTTCACATATGGTATCAGTAAATGCTGTTCCTGTGCAAGTAAATATTGGGAGGTTTTCAGAAAAGCACACCATGCAGTTTACATAAATGAGTTAATTTTACACCACAGATAAAAATGTGAAGGTATACTAAAGAATGAAATCCAACCGTTCTGTTTGATGAATTGTCCAGGTTTGCAGACTGTATGTCTCTGTGCTAATCCACACCCTTTCTCATGTGGCTCAATGCAGTAGTGCTGAGCTAAAGGCCCACACACTGTGTCGGAGGAAGGGGTGCACTCACGATCTACTTTTAAACTTAAAAGACCTGTGAAGGAACAGAGAATTAAGACCCATTTTAACATATAAGCATTTCAGAAACAGATCTGTTCATCATCATGACTGTAACACTAAGTTATCATTTCAGTAGTTGAAACAAGAGCATGACTTTTCAGAAATACAGTATATATATTTTTTAAGACAGTCAAGCAACTTGTATATTTCCTTGTGATGGATGAACTCATTAGTTGAAAATGAATATTTTCTCACCTGCATGACAAACTTTACAAGGCCTACAGCTAGGGAGGCCGTTAGGCTCATCAATGAAAGTTTTTCCGATACATTGTACACACGTGGTGTTGGTGTATTCTGTGCAGTGCTTGTAAACATGTGTCCCTAATAGAAAAACAGACATGAAAACACAGCTGAACGTGAACATTTTTAATGACATTTCATAAGCATAAGAGCACTTCTAACGCCTGTAAGATGGCCATGACTAGATAGTAACCCTATTTTTCCCTATTTTGTCCAACTCCCTTGAGGTTTGACTAATTCCCCATAGTAACGACGGAAAGCATCCAACCCTCATTCCAGATATCTTACACTTAGGGTTAGGGTTACAGCTAGGGTTAGGGCTACCAGCTCGTCTTTGAAACATACCACTTTAATGGCAAAAGCGTATGTGCAAAATCTGGGAAAAAAAAGGGTTACTATCTACCCTGTAAGACAGCATCTGCTCCACTACAAGCTGGAGTAAAAACAGTGACTTACCAGATGGGCACATAGGGCAGCATTCTCCATCCATTTCATATTCTGCACGGCCACAGGAGTAGGAGAGGCCAGAATGCAGGAGTATTACATTTACCTGAAATGAGAGAATATGCATATGTAATATTACAAATAATGAAATGTGATCGAAGAAACGTGCCCATTGCTTGCAAGCAGAAAATAAACAATTACAAATATACTTTTTAAACATTTGAACTTCATGTTTATGATTCTACATTTTTTACTTACATCTCTTATTTTTGATCTGAATACATATCACTCCTCCTTTTGTTTACGGTTTTTATTTTTGCATTTTCAACTTTTTCAAACAATACATTTGGCATTAATTGGATTCCACAATTTTCTGTAGGTAGTGAATGTTGTAAACACTGCTTAGCATAGCTTTGGAATAGTGTGTGTTTAACAGGTGTGAGAGACATGGCACAAAGCTTTTCCTGTAACTTGTTATCATTTTGATTGTGACAGCATCATACAACAGAGACATTCATTTTTCAACATTTGTGGATTTTTAAAAAACTGTCAGTTAGAAACTGGGAAGTGGCATGGAAATATGTAAACAGAAACAGACAGTTGTTGGACATTTCTCCTAGTTCCTAAATACAGCAAACATACTAGTAGTTATTTTATGTAATGAACACATGATTGCTTGGATAAGGGCATCTGAAAAAGCAAATACATGATTATGTTTGGATTTTTACATTGATACTACATTTAAATTGCTTACCATACATACGGTGACTTGAAAATCCACAAGCCGCATATTTCAATATTTTCCTTTCTTATATATCCCAGTGTTGTTATAGATGTCTGTTACACGCCACGCGACAATCCCTGAACGGGGACAGAGCAGTCCAGTCGCTTTCTTTCACTTTCCCTTCCGGTTCCAGACCCCTACTGAAGGGAGCAGAGCAGTCCAGTCCCTTTTCTTTCGCTTTTCTTTCGCTTTTCTTTCGCTTTTCTTCTCGCTCCTCGGTCTCAAACGCCTCTCCCTTCTGGTTCCAGCCCCCTACTGAAGGGAGCAGAGCAGTTTTAAAGCACACAGATGTAATTATTAGACACAGGACCGGTGTGTGCGCTTACTGCTCTGCCAGTATTTCGGAGAGGAAAAACACATCACCTTATTTCAATTTCATTTCTGTATTCTCTACTTCCCTCCAAACAGTTGAAGATCTAATCCCAATTGATTGTTGTCATCAAATGATAAACTTGACTATATACTCACATATGTTATTTTTTTAAATAATAATTTGCGTCGTATCTATATTGAACATGGAGCATCTGAAATTCCAAATTATTTAAATAAATTATTATTCTTACAGTGTCCTTACTTGATTACAGTGGTGGGCCGTCAGGGCCTGCAAGGCCTTCTCTGCTGGCCTAAAAAATATCTGAATCACAGACTGATGTTAATTATATTTTTTCCATGAATACTTATTAAATAATTCCAAATGGTCTGTCCGCTTCCTTTCATAGCTGTTCCCCTGGTTGCGCTGCTTCCAGACGTGTATTTTCATATTAAAGCATTTAACCAATCACATTTCAGCCATCATTTGTTGCCAGGTTCAAATAAATCTGCCTGGAGGCCTTCACAATCAGTTCTGCAGGCCCTGTAGCATAAAATAAGTGTTGATCAAACTGTTGCTTCAACCAATCAGATTTTGAGTTGGGGACACGAAGGCCTTCTAGAAGGCCTAGGTAACGTCAGCGTATTCACACCCTTTGATTGGATAGTCAGAGAGTGTCTGACTATGATGTAATGTGATTGGTTAAATGCTTTAATATGAAAATACACGTCTGGAAGCAGCGCAACCAGGGAAAAGCTATGAAAGGAAGCGGACAGACCATTTGGAATTATTTAATAAGTATTCATGGACAAAATATAATTAACATCAGTCTGTGATTCAGACATTTGAGCGGACATTTTCAGCCCTAAAGCGAATTAAAACTTATGCCAGAAATACAACAGGGCAGGCTCGACTTTCAGCATTAGCTTCGATGGCGATAGAAAATGACTTCTTGATGGAACTGAAACACACGGATAATCTGTACGACAGAGTAATTGAACTCTTTTTGAGGAAAGAAAGGAGGATGGATTTTGTGTACAAATAATAAGGATTTTTGGTGAGTAAAATGTTGCTATTTTCCTAAATAATATTGCAATTGTATGAGGTTATTATTGATGCTTTTCTATATGTGTCGCAGCTGTAGCACCCCGGGTTTGTTTCTTCAGTAAAGGCATTTATTCTGGATACACAAGTTATCTATCTGCGATGCAACGGCAACGGGTGTCTGTTCGGTTTGTTTTTGCACTTTGTTTATTTATCTTTCTTTAGTCATGTTTCATTCTTGTTCTGTTCCCCGTCTGTCATTGTTCCTGTTCGAGTTCCTCTCCTTGTCTTGTCATGCACTTCGGGAAATTCTATGTTTCCGTTTTTTAGGGAAGAGGTGGAACATCTGCGTGCGAATAAAGCGGAACGTGAGAAGCGTACAGAGATAGGACGAGAGAGAATGACAGCGATAGTTAGAAGCGTGAGATAATTAGTGATTAGTAGTGTTAGTAACTTAATCTAAATCCCTAATATTAGTAGATTAGTTGGTTAGTACTATATACATCTAACTAATATATACAAAGTGTAATTAGAAAGTAAGAAGGAAGTAAAACGAGATTAGAAATGAAGACGGAAAAACCGAAACATAGAATTTCCCGAAGTGCATGACAGAACGAGAATGAAACATGACTGAAGAAAGATAAATAAACAAAGTGCAAAACAAACCGAACAGACACTCAAAACATAACAATAAGATGGCTTTTATAGCCATAAATGTTACATCGCTGTCCGCCCTGTTCACTTTCCTTGTGTTTTTCTGCCACTTTGTTCCTTGCGTGTCATGTCTGGTTTTTGCTTGCGTTCTCCCTGGGTTGTCTGTGTTGCGGGCGCGGCTTCGCCGCAATCTGTCAATTGTTGTTCCCTGCACATTTTGCACGCTGCCCCAATCTGGTTCTTGTTCCTCGTTTCGTTTAGCCTGTCACAATTGTTGTTCCCTGCACATTTTGCACGCTGCCCCAATCTGTTTCTTGTTCCCTCGTTTCGTTCAGCCTGTCACAATTGTTTTCCCCTAACACATTCTGCACGCTGCCCTTATTAGTTAATGCTTTTGCCTATTTAAACCCGGCACTCGTTTAGCCCATTGCCTTTGCGTACTAGTTTTTCTAGCACTGCTTTCATTTGGTTACCTGTTCCTGACTTCGCGAATATTCCTGAATCTGCCTGTGTTTATTTTGTTTCTTGTTTAGTAGCCGCACGGCTTTCCTGTTTTTTGCCGGTTGTTTTTGGATTCCCTGTTTCTTGTTTATTTAGCCGCACGGCTAATCCTGTTTTGCCTGTTTGTTTTTGGACGGCTTGTTTCCGTCACTTTTATTTGTTCCTTGATTAAACGCCTCCTGAGCGGAGCGCAATTACCATCTCCGTGTCGAGTCCGCTTTTGGGTCCAGGTCTGCATTTACCGCACGTAACAGAACGCAAAGGCCACAATGGACCCAGCAGACTCGACTGCGCTCCACCACCTACTCGCCTGCCAGGAGGCTCGTATAGACCAGCAGGAGCGACACATGAAGGAGACTATGGAGGCACTGAGGAGTATGGGAGGCCATATTTCTCAGGTGGGAGAACAGGTGTCCCAACTCAGCTCCAACGTCTCTCTTCTGACGCAGACGACTTCTCCCAACCCCCCTGCGTCATCGCCGCCTGCCAGCCTGCCGGTTGGACAACCCAGGGAACCCCGCATTCCCCACCCGGATCGCTATTATGGCGATTTGGGGAACTGCAAGGGGTTCCTCATGCAATGCGACCTCATCTTCCACCTACAACCATCTTCATACGGCTCTGAGCCGGCAAGGATCGCATTCATCATGGGCTGCCTTGGGGGTAGGGCGCTGGAGTGGGCCACTGCCATCTGGGACAGCCAGCTCCCAGCCAGTTCCCAGTACTCCACATTCGTGACAGAAATGAGGAAGGTTTTTGATCACCCGGTGGGTGGGAAGGATGCCTCCCAGCGCTTATTCCATCTCCGTCAAGGGGACCGCAGCGTGGCGGAGTACGCGGTGGTGTTCAGAACCCTGGCGGCGGAATCCGCTTGGAATGACGCGTCGCTCCAAGGGGCCTTCCGAACGGGTTAGGTGAAGTGGTGAAGGACGAGCTGGCTACGAGGGACTACCCTGACTCCTCGACGCTCTGGTTTCCCTTGCCATCAGGGTCGACAACCGCTTGCGGGAGCGTCGGAGGGAGAAGACCGGTGACCTCACCCCAGCGAGCTCTTCTTCTCCGTCACCTCCTGATTCCTTCCTCTCCCGAACCACCGAGCAACGGTCAGCAGCCCGGGGCTTGCAACTGAAGAGCCCATGCAGCTGGGCAGAGCTCACCTCTCCCGGGAGGAACGCAAGCGGAGACTCAAGGCGGGAGTTTGCCTCTATTGTGGTAACACGGGCCACTACCTGGCCACCTGCCCGTCGCGACCAAAAGCCCAGGCTCACCAGTAAAACTGGGCCTACTGGTGAGCCACACCCAGGGCTCCACAACCGCCCAGTCTCGCTTCCAGTTGAAGGCCACGCTCAACTGGAACCGTCAACCCCTGTCGCTGTGTGCCCTAGTGGACTCCGGGCGGATGGAGATTTCATTGATGCCCAGCTAGTGCGACAGGCTGGCATCGCCACTCGTCTTCTTGCCGTCCCTCTCCGGGTCCACGGACTGGATGGGAACCTCCTAGCCCAGGTCACTCACACCACCGAACCCCTACAGCTCATCCTGTCTGGCAACCACCGTGAGACCATTCAGCTCCTGGTCATCTCCTCACCCCAGTCCCCTCTGGTTCTCGGCCAACCCTGGCTCCAACTCCACAACCCTCATCTGAACTGGATCACCAGCAAGATCCAGAGCTGGAGTCCCTACTGTCACGCCACTTGCCTCCAGTCGGCTCGAGCACCCACGGAGGGTGCTTCACCTCCCGCCAGGTTGGTTCCTCCAGACATGTCCTCGGTTCCCCCATGTATCACGACCTGGCGGAGGTGTTCAGCAAGAGCCGAGCCTCTTCGTTGCCCCCTCATAGGCCCTATGACTGCGGCATCGACCTGCTTCCCGGGGCTCCCCTGCCTTCCGGTCGCCTCTTCAACATCTCGCGGCCGGAGAGAGCAGCGATGGAGTCATATATTCATGACTCACTGGCGGCAGGCATCATCCGACCCTCCTCATCCCCAGTCGGTGCAGGGTTCTTCTTCGTGGCCAAGAAGGACAAGTCACTCCGTCCCTGCATCGACTACCGCAACCTCAACGCCATCACCATTAAAAACAAGTACCCTCTACCTCTCATCAACTCCGCATTCGAACCTCTACAGGAGGCCACTATTTTCTAAATTGGACCTCCGTAACGCCTACCACCTTGTTCGAATCCGGGAAGGGGACGAGTGGAAGACGGCGTTCAACACCCCCCTGGGCCACTTCGAGTACCTGGTGATGCCGTTCGGGCTCACCAACGCCCCCGCTGTGTTCCAGGCGTTGGTCAACGATGTGCTCGGGGACTTTCTCAACCGCTCTGTCTTCGTCTACCTTGACGACATTTTAATTTTCTCCCGCAACCTACAGGAACACACTACCCATGTCCGGCAGGTCTTGGAGAGGTTGTGGGAGAACCAACTGTTTGTCAAGGCGGAGAAGTGCGAATTCCACGCCTTGTCGGTGAGCTTCCTGGGGTACATCGTGGAGTGTGGACAGGTGAGACCAGACCCGGCCAAGATCCAGGCGGTGGTGGAGTGGCCTCAACCGTCATCGGTAAAGGAATTGCAACGATTCCTGGGGTTTGCAAACTTTTCCCGCGATTCATTCGGGACTACAGCAGGGTAGCTGAACCCCTCACCCGACTCACCTCCCCATCCATCCCCTTCTCCTGGAACCCTGAAGCTGAAGCCGCCTTCATCGGTTTAAAGAACCGCTTCACTTCCGCTCCTGTCCTGGTCCATCCTGAGGTGTCTCGTCAGTTCGTGGTGGAGGTGGATGCCTCGGACTCCGGGGTGGGGGCCATCTTGTCCCAACGCTCGGGTAAGGACCAAAAGCTCCATCCTTGCGCCTTCTACTCCCGTAGGCTGTCCCCCGCCGAGCGCAACTACGACGTTGGGAATCGGGAGTTGCTGGCGGTCAAACTCGCCCTGGAGGAGTGGCGACATTTGTTGGAGGGAGCGGAACACCCATTTATCGTCTGGACCGACCACAAAAACCTGGCATATATCCAGTCGGCCAAGAGACTCAGTTCTCGCCAGGCCCGGTGGGCACTGTTCTTTGGCCGCTTCAACTTCACCATCACATACAGACCCGGATCCCGTAACCTAAAACCCGACGCCCTCTCCCGCCAATTCTCCTCCAAAACCGGACAGACGAGTCCCGACACCATCCTGTCCCCCTCCTGTGTGGTTGCTGCAGTGACCTGGGGAATTGAGAGGCAGATCAGGAGGCCCAGGCCACTCAACCTGACCCCAGACCTAACCCCAGCCCTCACCTGTTTGTCCCTGTTTCCGTCCGTTCCCAGGTCCTGCAGTGGACGCACTCCTCCCGTCTGGCCTGCCACCCCGGGTTCCAGCGCACCCTGTCGCTGCTCAAACGCAGCTTTTGGTGGCCGTCCATGGCCGCGGACGCCCGGGAGTTCGTACTGGCCTGCACCACCTGCGCCAGGAGCAAGGCATCCCACCAGCCCGCCAGCGGTCTCCTCCGTCCCTACCCATCCCAGGTCGTCCTTGGAGTCACATTGGTCTGGACTTCGTCTGTGGACTCCCCCCCTCTGAAGGTAACGACACTATTTTGACCATTGTCGACCGATTCTCCAAAGCAGTCCATTTCGTTCCCCTTCCCAAGCTTCCCTCAGCCTCAGAGACCGCAGAGCTCCTGGCCAGCACGTGGTTCGCTTACATGGGATCCCCGTCGACGTTGTGTCGGACCGTGGTCCCCAGTTTTCCTCCCACGTCTGGAAGTCGTTTTGCCAGGCCCTGGGGGCCTCCGTCAGCCTGTCCTCCGGCTACCACCCCCAGACTAATGGCCAGACCGAGAGGGCCAACCAAGACCTGGGGACTGCACTGCGGTGCATCACAGACCGGAACCCCTCCTCCTGGAGCAATCTGCTACCCTGGGTTGAGTATGCGCACAATTCCCTAACCAGCTCTGCCACCGGTCTCTCCCCCTTCGAGTGCTCCCTAGGGTATCAGCCCCCCCTGTTCCCGGCCCAGGAGGAGGAGATCTCCGTCCCGTCTGTGCAAACCCACATCCGGCGCTGTATTCGGATTTGGGAGGACACCCGCTCTGCTCTCCGTCGCTCCACCACGCGCACTCAACGCCTGGCGGACCGCCACCGCAGCCCCCCAATACTCTCCGGGACAGCAAGTCTGGCTCTCCACCACTGACATTCCCCTCCAGTCCACCTCCAAGAAACTCCAGCCACGTTACATCGGTCCATACAAGGTACAGTCTATCATCAACCCCTCTGCTGTCAAACTCAAACTCCCTCCAGCCCTCAAGATTCACCCCGTCTTTCACGTCTCAAAGATCAAACCTGTCACTACCAGCTCACTGTGCCCTCCGGCCGTTCCCCTCCGCCCCGGGATCATCGACAACGCCCCAGCATACACCGTCCGGCGCATCCTGGACATTCGGCGCAGGGGTCGGGGCCACCAATATTTGGTGGACTGGGAGGGTTATGGCCCCGAGGAGAGGAGCTGGGTTTCCCGCCAGCTCATCCTCGACCCTTCCCTCATTCGGGACTTCCACCGAACCCACCCTCAGAAGAACAGGCCTGGTGGGTCGCCAGGAGGCTCCCGTTGAGGGGGGGGTTCTGTTACATCGCTGTCCGCCCTGTTCACTTTCCTTGTGTTTTTCTGCCACTTTGTTCCTTGCGTGTCATGTCTGGTTTTTATGCGTTCTCCTGGGTTGTCTGTGTTGCGGGGCGCGGCTTCGCCGCAATCTGTCAATTGTTGTTCCCTGCACATTTTGCACGCTGCCCCAATCTGGTTCTTGTTCCCTCGTTTCGTTTAGCCTGTCACAATTGTTGTTCCCTGCACATTTTGCACGCTGCCCCAATCTGTTTCTTGTTCCCTCGTTTCGTTCAGCCTGTCACAATTGTTTTCCCCTAACACATTCTGCACGCTGCCCTTATTAGTTAATGCTTTTGCCTATTTAAACCCGGCACTCGTTTAGCCCATTGCCTTTGCGTACTAGTTTTTCTAGCACTGCTTTCATTTGGTTACCTGTTCCTGACTTCGCGAATATTCCTGAATCTGCCTGTGTTTATTTTGTTTCTTGTTTAGTAGCCGCACGGCTTTCCTGTTTTTTGCCGGTTGTTTTTGGATTCCCTGTTTCTTGTTTATTTAGCCGCACGGCTAATCCTGTTTTGCCTGTTTGTTTTTGGACGGCTTGTTTCCGTCACTTTTATTTGTTCCTTGATTAAACGCCTCCTGAGCGGAGCGCAATTACCATCTCCGTGTCGAGTCCGCTTTTGGGTCCAGGTCTGCATTTACCGCACGTAACAATAAAATAGTTATTGAGGGGTGGATTGATTCAGACGGAGCACTACTGAAGGCCTAGGTGTGAAATGCACGGCCCGCCACTGCTTGATTAGTTGAAATCTTTGATGTGCTGCAACCAATGGCAATATAACATTTCAAAGAGACATTTACCTAAAACTGAAAGTAATTTGGTCTCAATGTGTTTACGGAACATTTGGCCATGCTATCTAAAGTCTTTCTAAGATTCCACATCAAACGTTACCAAATTCTCATTCTCCTCCATCTCTGCCCTGAACCTTTAACATGTCATATTTTTGTGACGCGCAATTATAGATTATATATATATATATATATTACTGCTGTAACAATGAATCTTAATCAGTCTGATTAATCAACTAACACTTAAATTGGTTAAGAAGTTGTGCATGCATTAAAGCAGGGTTACTCAAATCACAGTCCTTGTGGACCAGGCACTGCTGTTTTTCCACCCTCCCTTTACCTGGGAGTCAGGTGTGAAGACACTATGACCAATCAATTACACTAATTGTTCAATTACCTACCTTAGAGGAAAGAAAACCAGTTGTTTTCCAAACCTAATTTGGATTCGTGGTCCAGATTTGAATAAACCCTGCACTATAGGCCATGTGATTGATATAACACCTCATATTTTTAAATGTTTAGAAATTAATATCGAGGCCAGAAAACTTCCACTGGTGTCCCCAAAATGAACTTTACAGCCGTCACATCACCTTACACACTTCAAATCAGGATCAGAATTTTACGCCACTTTCCACCCACAACTCAATCTGGGTCTTAACTATGCCTTTTAAAACCCCGGGGAAGGAATTCCCCCCTGCTACGCCGTTGGAAGTACGTAGCATGCTAAAGTAAATCAAGTGTATGCGTTCCTATTTCTTCTTTCTGACATAATAAACACACTGTCGATTAAGTATCATATTGATATTTTGAGTATTATATCAGTGAATCCAACACTTAAATTTGCCTTCTGAAGTAACAATATTCATAATATACCCTGGATAACATTATTAATGCACTATATTCTGATTGTGATCTGTATATAAGTGTGTTTTCTGCACCCCATATTTTGTGAAAGGTAGACCCAGAGCCCCCAAATGCAGTCTTAATAAATTGTAACCAAGCCAAGAAAGTGGCAGGAGAAATATCAAGTACTCTTATTTACAATTTATATCTGAACAATAGGTTTCCCATTGAAGACAGCATAATACTTTTAATGCTAATGAGTAAATATAACCAGACAAAAAAGCCAGTTTGCCTTCCAGTTGAAAATTTGACGAAAGAGAAAACATCATATTCTACCCATTTCAGTCATTTTCTCATAAATAGGCAGCCAGAATTTTATCCTTACTTGAGACTGTGTGAGCAGCAGGTCGGCAATCATTCTGTCTTCAGAATTTCCTTTCTGGAGTCCGATCGGTGCTCAAAGTAGAGTGGGGGCAGAGGATAGTACTGCTACATAAGCAGGGTTGCTAGACCCTCAGTACAGCTTTGCTATAAATTGTTCCCAAAGTATCCCAGTGTTTGATAGATACCAATGTATCGGAGAGAAGTATGATCTGTCACAAGATCATGGTTTTATTTTTTCCATATGCAGAAGTGCTGATTCCCACAATCAACCTAAGAGGAAGAACATGTGTCACATTATGCTTATTTTAGTTTCATACGTCATTTTATACCTTATGACAATGTATTGTTTTCATTTTCATTTCATCTATTAATTTATTTGACTGGGACAGTGCACATTGATAACATTTCTGTAAATGTGCCAGAGTTAGCCAAGGAGGCTCATTTTCATCTGTAGTCACTGAGGAGGCAGCTAGTGAAAAAAGAAGCAAATAGGCCTACATGTACATACAAGCATTAAAATCATTGAAGATGCAATCTACACATAGTATGCAAAGAGACAGACAGTACCTACACTATATACAAACATGGAGACAACACTGCATACAAACAAGAAGCTGACAACACATTGCAACACATAGCAGGATAAAAACACAACAACACAGCAACACATAGCATAAACCATATTCTAGTGTTTTACAGGACTGGTTGCTAATGAGCCAAGCTCTTAGCTGTGTGGAGAATGAATGGTAGGTGGCACACTTTCTTATGTATTCAGGTGTGTTGTTCCATTCCTGAGAGGCACTGACAGAGAATGCAGAGTGGTTGTCATAGCTGCTGGTCACCGCTAGAGGACCTTTAAGTGTTCCCTTAAGGCCTCTACATGCTTCTGCATAAGCAACGGGACTGCGACGTGACATTCCTCTGCAACATGTTGCAGAACACTTGGCAATACATACTTCTTTGCAACCTACACAACATGGTGTCCTTACACTTCCTGAAGCTGGTTCATGTTATACCGTGTTGAACAAATTATGCTAGCTATCTATATCATTAGCTACTGTTACCAAGCTTTATTTGGCCGTGATACCAGGTTACTAGCTGGCTAGCTAGATATCGATAGTTTTGCTTAGCTAACGTTGACATAGATATATACAGGTATGGTATGCAGCTGCCAACAACGATGTCTATCGCTGTATTACTTCACTGATCTCTTGTGCGAACTATGATTGTTCTTACCATGTATTAATGCACATCTAGTAAATCGCTCTGGATAAGAGCGTCTGCTATATGTTTTAAAAAATGTATATGCACCCTGCTCTTTCTTTGTTTTGTTAGTTGAATATTCTGCGCATTAAGGTGTTGTAGTGACATGCTACATTTATATGTAATCGAAAGCACAACACAAAACATCTGGATGTTTACAACCTTAAATATATAATTTAGAATGGCGTGAAGACCACAGTCGATCCTTCATTGTTTGCAGAATCTCAGAGTTTAATGTACTGTCAGTACAATAGACTTTAAAACCTTTGGAAAAAAGGAAGTACGCCTGTCATGAAAGCAGCTTTTGTGCGAGCATCTCACCTTTATAGCATTAAAATAATAGAGTAAATTCACATGGAACAAAGGAACCAGCAGACGACTCTTGAAAATAATGTTAATGTATTAAGGGAAATAATGTTAAGTATTAAGGGAAACTGATGGACTTTTTCTGTCTTTTCACAGAATTGTAAAAATCGCTGCTTTTATCTTTCTCCCCTAATCTGGATGTCGCTCTGGATAAAAGCATCTGCTAAATGCTTAAAATGTAAAATGTAAAACAATGATGTACTAGCTGAACTATGAACTACGACCATGACAGCTCCGCCTCCATTCGCTAACCAACCAATCAATGCTGTGCAACATCTACGCGACATGTTGCGAGTTTGATTCTTGTGCTAGGTACGCAACATCCTCTGCAACACCCTCTGCAACATCAACGCAACCTATGCAACGTGTCGCAGTCACCTGAGCATGTATAGGCCTATACCTATAATACATTATGTAATTGTATTATTGTTTCATTGTCTTGAGTGTTTCCACCTGTGTCTTGTTTCGCCTGATTGAAACGACTTTTCTAATGATATACCTGACCATTTGGTCCAAAAAACTTTTTAGTTTAAATATATATATTTTTGTGATAACAATGTTTGTAGGAGCCAGGGCACCTTAGACATGTGTGTGTTAATGATATATTCTAGTGTTGTTGGTTACATTCACTTTATATGCAGAGTTCATATAGAACAGTAGCATTATTATATACAATAAATTCATTGTATAAGTTTTGCAATGTAAATAATGTTTACATAGATGACATGTAATGATGTTTACAATAGACGAGCATAAGAAGCCTTTTGTTTTACGTTGTATCCATGTTCGTAATATTCTGGCTACTGTCACTTTAAGACAGGTTGGTTTCGCACTTTGACGTGCATTGAGTCATTTACGTCTTCTTTAATGTGGCGGTTGGTTATGGGCTCAAATTAATGCCAAAAGTATTTCGTATCTGTAAGCAATGACTTGTGCTTGCAACTTATAGTTTGTGTTTGAACAATGCGAGTTGTAACTGAAATAAAACATTTTGTACTTGTAACCAATGACTTGAGCTTGTAACTTGTGGTCCGTGTTTGTACTTTGCAAGTTGAACTTGAAAAAACGAATTGTGTTTGTGGATACATATTTTGTGAGGGGGGAGGGTCACGTCTGTAAATTAAAATCTATGTGCGTTTTGTGATCTGAACTGGTTTATGACCATTTGTGAACAGAAATAGTACGAATGGAAAACAGTATTTACGTGCAACACTCCCTTTACATGCAACGCTCAGTTTACAAGATTTCTCTCTACACACAGACTTGTTGCCAGCTAAAACATATTAATCACTGCAGTAATTATCCAATGGAAGGCTCTTACCTATTTGCTTAGTTAAATCCAGGTGGTGACTTTTTTTTTGGCCAGGCAGTGTATGTCGGAACAGTGAAGTTCTATTCTCTGAATCCAGTAGCCTTAACAGTGAAACGCCCTTGTTTAAAGTGCAGCACTCTGAATACTGAACACAAGTAGTATTATGTGTTAAAACCCCCTCACTTATCCTACATGTAAAACATATTTATTTGATTTAATATTCATTGATAGGCAGAGCAAACTGGTGGATCAACCTTGATCAAAATATATAACTCACAATTCAATTAAAATGAACAGCTGGTTTATTCAGTTACAACAGTTTGACAAAACATTCAACGTCCAATCTACAGACGTAGGTTCAACTACCTTAACAAATACTAAATCGGAACATCCAATATGTAGGGTTTAGTTCTGTCTCATCACATATAGAACATTTATCGCTACCATTTCACAAGCTTGCTTGTACCACGTCAAGCTCCGCTCTTATCTGGCTGCAACCTGAAAGATGTCAATTCTAAAATGGATAGCCCTAACAATTATCAGCCACATGGAAATAAACATTCAAATGGATATTCCGGCTTAACAAATACTAAATTCTAGACATAAAACTGACATGTAACAATCACAAAAGAGATTAAATGGAAGAAAATGATGCCAAACCAAGCTTGTCTCTCTCCAAGGACAAGAACACGCAGGCGAAGTGTTAGCTGGCACCCAATCTTCCAAGAGAGAAAACAGGACAGAGCAAGAGTAGATTTCACACCAAACTAAGCATCGTGTCACCAGCAGGTCAGACTTTAAGTGTTGACGGGGGGTAGTTGGCTCACTCCCTTCTTAGCCCATAATTTACGATTTGTGGGAAGGCCCAGCCCAAGCCAGGTTCAGAAACTCTTTTTATATTTTTGTATTGGGTCGCTTACAACCACAAGATATATTTCCAAGGTTGCCATGTTGAGAATCGTGTGATATCAAACATCACTAGGGCCTGGTGAAGTCAGCTTCATTTATACAGAGATGTTGGTTGAGCTGATATTTGGGGAGGCATAATATGCTCAAGAGCATTGCTATCAAGTGAAGAGGCCAATCATACCATGTTGACCTCCGCTTTAATCTGGCGGGCCATAATTATTATCTCCATGATCAATAATATTCAGCTCAACTGTAGGTATAATCCTGTGGGGTGTGGCACTGGTTCACCAACCCATGTGCCCTGGCCTCACTCACAGAGCCATAAACCCGCCAAAGATGGCCCCACTCTGTCTGCCTGCACAGGATGGCTAAAATGCACCTCCCCAACATATACTATATATATATATATTGTGGAAGAAAACTCAGTCATCAGTCTGTTTCAGAGGTTGGTTCAGCAGGATTACTTTATTGGAGCATACGCCCGAGATGAACACACATACATTCAACATGCAGAGTACAAGGTTCATCTGAAGACAAATGAAACATTCATTTACATTCAGTAATACATTAATGAGTTACACAAGTTCTATATTTGGCATTAGCTTATTGGTTACAT
Organism: Aldrovandia affinis; assembly: GCA_029706075.1. Lineage (NCBI taxonomy): Eukaryota > Metazoa > Chordata > Actinopteri > Notacanthiformes > Halosauridae > Aldrovandia > Aldrovandia affinis. The sequence goes on along the minus strand of JAINUG010000742.1, from coordinate 40,431 downwards.
ATAGTTGTTTACTATTTGCCAATTGGCTGGTATGGGTAACTTATGCAAAATGTCATATCACATGAATAACAGTACAGGGGCCAATCGAACTGAGTAAGAAACTTTCTCAACGTTAAGGCAGCAAGCCCTTCTCTGGTTAGCTTCCCAGTTCCCTAATCGTGTAGTTTCGCACCTGCAGCCGCATCCAGTCACACACACAAACACACTCACGCACGTGAGAAACAGAAAACATCCAGAAACTTTCAGTTCAATTATTTTGTACTTCCACAATATATATATATATACAATTGCTTGTGTGCAGGGGTCTAGCACACAATTCTGGGCCCTATTCATATGCAGTCTTGTGGGCCCCCTTCCCCTCTTGATCCATGACTCTCACGCATCTTTAGAATTTTAAAAAATTGAATCAACAACTATACACATGAATCTGTAGTGGTTATTAGGGTAATCGCTAATGAACTGCTTATACCACATTTAAACAAATAATTAGTAAGATTAGTAAGATTCTCTGGCCATAGTCCTGGGTCCTCTGGCAAATACCCTTCTGCATTCCCCTCACTTTTTTCCACTTCCTCCTCTGTCTTCCCTCATCCTTCTCACTACCCTCAGAGCAACCTTCATTTTCCTTGCTCTCTTCACCTCCATCATCCTCTTCACTAGTCCTACTGCTACTCTCTGCCTCTTCTTCCTGCTCACTCTCTGCCTCGATCACATCTTCCTGCTCACTCTCTGCTACAAGGACAGGTCCCTCTACAAGCATACAGGATTGATATTAGCCTCTTAACCTGCTTATAATTACAATGAAACAGGCTACAGGCTAGATTCTGCTTAATTTACCAGCTAGCTAGCTAACTATCATAATGTAGCTAGCTACATTAGCTTGTCTTGTTATAGAACTGGATCAAATTAGGGTCTTCAAAAACAAAGTTTCAATGCATTTCACCATCACCAGTAGTATGTTTGCCCGCATTTGCGATTGCGTTCAGCCAGTAGCGAGAGTGAAACTGAAATGAGATTAATCGCGATTTTACAAAAATGAACGCGTTATCAGAAATTAATCGCATGCGTTAACGTGTTAACGTTGACAGCCCTAGTTCAATCGAAACAACGTACCGATATTAGCTTAAACCACTCTTAAACAGTGTTAGCAAGTTGCTTACCTTTCTTTGAAAGAAATTAGTGAGCAGTTTGCCTTTTTTCTTTTTTCTTTTCTTTTTTGATACCCCGACTTCACTTTCTTCTGGAAAGACATGATTGACTGAAACTTGCGGGCTCCAGCATCAGCACCAGTCAGCGTGATTAGCCGTGTTTGGCGACGAATCTTAGTGTAGGTATGTTACAACAATTTGAGATGTTATAAATCTAGCCTGAAACTATCCTATCCCACCAGATAGAGCATGAAAATACCTTTAATTTAACACTCTCATATCTTAAGTTTTAAGGAAGTTATGGTAATTTTTACACTCAGAAATGTGCATATTGACCCCCATTGTTTTTCAATGATCTTGAAACAAAAGCTGTGATTCAATAACATAAATGCCCATAACTTTCTTAAAAATAAAGATAATTGCATGAACTTTTCAGTAATTGCAGATTGAAATTACATTACATAATCAATTAATCACATAATTACATGTTGCGCACACGCCTGAACTGCGATATATCATTTTGAAAGCACTAAACACGAGTCTGACTCTGAAGTGTAGCGTATGACCAAACCGAGCAATGTTTAATCACATTTCGGAAACAAGATGGAGGATCGAGTTTTCAACTACGTTATATCGCAGACATATGGTGAACAAAAACAAAACGACAGCCCTTGAAAAGGCTGTATTTTTGGGGTACGGCCATAGTCTCTCGTAATCGCTCGCACAGGGACACAGGCACATCTAGACCGCCGCTGCGCACGGGAATTGTAACAAACCTACTTAGTGCAGGGGGGCGGACTAAACCATTTGCGCTTTTCGAGAGGGGAGGGGGCCCAGAGAGCCTCCAATATTTTTATGGATACAAAGTTCAGTCTCTCAACCTATTTATTCAGCCAGTATAATTTAGTAATGACACTAATTACTTAGAAATTTAAAATTGCAGACAAATGTTTTTTTTCTTCATTCCAGGCTTTTCAAGGGCCCTCCCCCACTTGGGGCCCTAGGTAGTCAGGTCCCCTTTCCCCCCGCTATGACGCCCCTGCTTGTGTGTGTTAAGAAGTGATTGACCATGATGATGTTGCATTTAAGCCTGCAGGTGTTTGCTTTCCCGAAGGGAAACTACAAGTATTTCCAGCGCAGATGAAGAAATAATCAGAGAGACTGAAGAGAAAAAACCTAGCTTTGTCAATACTGCTCTGGCCAATGGCATCGGAGGGCAAATGCCATGGTATCTGACTGTAATACACGAGAAGGTGAGGGAAAATATCTGTGTGTCTGAATCTCAGTGCTGATGGATTAAAAAGGCATACTACTCTTTTCCCATGTCAGCGATATGTATGAGGACAAACCTCAAATACCATGCCTGGTTAGACTACTGAACAACCGAAAGACATACTGTTAATATACGAAGTATGCCTATTAAATACATGTTTGTACTTGTAGCAAGGTGGCAGGGGTGGCCACCATGCCAGGTGGTGAGTGGATGAAAGACCAAACAAAAATCGAATTCCGATAGGCCAACGGCCAATTTATTATCTTTCTCCAAAACAATTCAAACAAAACACGGAGATAAAGCAGTTCAATCCAAAAACTATGCAATAGAGGGGAAACAGCAACAAAAACCAGCACTTCTACCTCCATGCCCCCAAACTCTCCTATCAGGCATGGCACACTGTGCTTTTATAATGGCCTAATGAAGGCAATGGCTCACAGCTGAGTTGATTGCTCATTAGCCTCAGGTGAGCCTGCCTGTACAGTAAGTGAGGCCGCTGCTGTCCAAGGCCCTGTAGTCCTCTTCAGGCTGTGGGAGGGAAGAGGAACACCTGACAGCAGCCAAAAGGGAGGCGCAGCCCTCTCTACTCCTCCCTCCACCTCTCCCAGTGTCACAGTACTATATAAGGTGTGATAAGATAAACCTTTATTGTCCATTTACGAGTGTTGTGACCTAACCCCCTTCAACCCAAAAATGTGTGCAAAAGCTCATGGCACATGGTTCCTCCCATTTTAATTTGGTAAGATATAGTCTGTTTTATTTTATGGACAAGACGAAATGCCAACCAAACAAAAATTAAAGTGTACAGTCTCTGTTTTTTTTCCAAAGGTTTGCTGCAAAAGAAACAAGAGTTGGTGGCGTTTGGCAAAGGGTTTATCAGTCTCCTGATTGTCAGATTAATGTGAGCAGTGCATTCAATGGAGCGTCCAAATGATGTTCATCACAAACTGATGAGGCAGGGTTACATAAATGACCAAATTCATCCCTCATCTGGACTCGAAATTAAATGTTTCTGTGCATCAAAAGATACCAACACCACGTGAAAAATATTTTTGCAAACAAACAACCTGGACTCTCACATTTTGTTGCCAGCACACATCATTCAGGTGTTATGTCTCGCTCCACTAAGACTCCTGAGTTGATTGCAAGGTAAGGAATGACAAATAAGCAAAAAATTGAAAAAAGAGTAAGCCCTCAATATTAATATAATGTATAAAAACACACATTAAATGGATATTCCCTCCAAAAATTGAATTAATGATTCACTACTTATGTTCGGTATTGTCAACTAATGGAAAACAATTATATTGGATATTGTCTGAATTGAACTGCTGCAACCATTTCAATAGTTTTTACACACATAGTTTGTACATTTTATTACATTTACATTTTAAGCATTTAGCAAACGCTGTTATCCAGAGCGACTTATATCTAGAGCAAGAGATCAGTACAGCTACAATAAAATTAATGCCATTGTTGAGACGCACACCGCAACACCCACAAAACCGGGAGCAAAAAGTTAGTACATTTTGTATAATAAAAATGAATTAAAATAAGAAAAAGAGGTACATGCTTGAATGAATGAATGATGAATGAATGAATGAATGATGAATGAAAATTTTATTTTCAACATGTTAGATATATAAAATATATATATATAAAACAAAATTGCAACAACAAAACAAATAAACAATAATACTAAGACATGTCCAAAAAGGAGTAGGAAGTAAAAACGTATCTAATCCTACCCCTTCTCCACTATTCAGCTAATTGCTAATCGTCAACTGACTTCCATATTTAATATTTACACATATACCAAATAATATAAATAAACATATATTTAATATTTACACATATACCAAATAATAGAAATAAACATATATCAACCAAAAGGAAAATATAAAAAGTAAATAATAATAATAATCTATGTAAACACCTGGTGAATGTCAATGCCCTTCGTTACCCCTGTACCTTTTAAAAATCAAATCCTTATACCTCTTTTTAAACTGATTTATGCTTGGACATTGTTTTAACTCCACATTCATACTGTTCCATAGCTTCACTCCACAGATTGAAATACAAAAAGTTTTTTATGTCGTCCGTACACTAAGAACTTTTACATTTAACTTCCCCCTCAAATTATAACCCCCCTCTCTATCAAAGAACATCCTTTGAATATTTCCTGGCAGTTGATTATTTCTTGCTTTATACATTATTTGTGTTGTCTGAAATTCTACTAGATCAGTGAATTTTATTGCTTTTGACTTTAAGAATAATATATTAGTGTGATCTCGATATCCGGCATTATGAATGATCCTTATGGCTCTTTTTTGAAGTATAGATAGTGCTTGTAATGAACATTTATAAGTATTTCCCCAAACCTCCGCACAGTAATTTAAATATGGTAAAACCAGTGAACAGTATAGAATGTGGAGTGATTTATGGTCCAGAACATGCTTTGCTTTGCTCAGTACTGAAATACTTCTTGACAGTATATTTTGTACATGTTTTATGTGAGATTTCCAGCTGATTTTCTCATCTATTATCACACCAAGAAATTTATTTTCACAGACTCTTTCAATGTCAACACCATCAACCTGTACATGTACTTGAGTATTAATTTTACAATGACCAAATAACATGATTTTTGTTTTGCTCAGATTTAATGATAATTTGTTTCTGTCAAACCACCTTTTTAACTTGCACATTTCTGAAGTAGTCACCTCTAATAGCTCCTGTAACTTCACCCTAGAACAAACTTTACATATGTCGTTTATGTAAAGAATGAACAGTTTAGGACCCAATACTGACCCCTGGGGGACACCACAAACAATGTCCAAGCATGATGAGACAGACTCTCCCAACTTCACAAATTGTTGCCTGTTACTTAAATAGCTTCTCACCCAATTCAGTACTATTCCCCTGATGCCATACCGTTCCATTTTATTGATTAATATGTCATGATTGATTGTGTCAAATGCTTTTTTAAGATTGATAAATACCCCAACTGCATACTTTTTATGATCTATAGAGTTTGTAATTTCCTCAATTAATTCCATTAATGCCAGTGATGTTGATCTGTTTGATCTGAATCTGTATTGACTATCACTAAGTAATTTGTGTTTATCTAGGAATTTGTCTAATCTATTGTTGAAGAGTTTTTCTAGAATCTTAGAGAATTGTGGAAGTAAAGAAACGGGTCTGTAATTTGTGAAGTTGTGTCTATCCCCAGTTTTATACAGCGGTATGACTTTTGATATTTTCATTTTGTTTGGAAATTTACCAGTTTGGAATGATAAGTTACAGATGTGTGTTAGTGGTTCAGAAATCCCATCAATGATCTTTTTCACAAATGTCATATCAATTTCATTACAGTCTGTGGACATTTTATTACTGCATTTATTAACAATATCTATAATTTCATTCTCTTCCACAGCTGTGAGAAACATTGAGCTGGGATTCCTTTCTATAAGGTTATCATTCCATTCCTCAGATGTCACTGGATCAGGGATTTTTTCTGCTAGGTTTGGTCCAACACTTACAAAAAACGTATTAAAGCTGTTAACCACATTGTCCATATTATCAATTTTAATGTCATTATCAATAAAATATTGAGGGTAATTTATTTGTCTAGAACCATTTCTAATAATACGATTTAATATGTTCCATATTCCTTTAATATTATGTTTACTGTTATTTCATATTTTACTATAGTATTCCTTCCTACAAATCCTTGTAATATTGGTTATCTTATTTTTATATTTTTTATATTTATTTTCTGCCTCTTTAGATCTTTTTTAAATGAATTCTCTATAGAGTGTATTTTTCTTTTTACAGGCATTTTGTAATCCCTTTGTAATCCATGGTCGATCTGTATAATTTTGTTTTCTACCATATTGTTTTAATGGACAATTTTTATTATATAATACATTAAATGTTCTTAAGAATGTATCATATGCACAGTCAATATCCTTTTCTTTATATATTAATTCCCAATTTTGTGCTAGTAAATCATTCTTTAATGCATTCATGGATTCCTCTGTCCTTACTCGTCTGTATTGTAGTTTTTCGTCTGTCTGATTTTTCTTGCAGTTGCTGTCATAAACTGTAAAAACTGGTAGGTGGTCACTGATGTTGTTAATTAATAGTCCACTCACTGTCTTGTTTTCTATGTCATTAGTAAATATGTTATCTATTAAAGTGGCACAATGGGGTGTGATTCTGCTGGGTCTGGTAATTTTAGGATATACGCTCATACTGTACATTGTATTGATAAATTCATCAGTCATTTTGTGCTTATTTGGATTTAGTAGATCAATGTTTATATCCCCACAGATGAAAATTACTTTTTGATTAGTTTTTGAAAACATCTCTTCCATCCAGTCCATGAATACTTCAATACTAGAACCTGGTGCTCTATATATACAGCTAATTATTATATTTTTATTTTTATCTATGCAAATTTCAATTGTCAAGCATTCTAATAAGTTGTCAATCACAGTTGTCATACTTTCTATCAGCTTATAATTCAAGTTTACATCCACATACACAGCCACTCCCCCTCCACTCTTGTTTTTTCTGTTTATGTAATTGAATTAATATCCAGCCAGTTCAAAGTCCATTCCTTTATCAGGGTTAATCCAAGTTTCATAAATGGCAATTATGTTGAATGGATGTGTAAACTGATTTAAGTATTCCTTGATGTTATTGAAGTTTGCATACATGCTTCTTGTACTTGGGAGGTGCTGGCGTTCTTACTCACTTGAAGAACGCCAAATATTTTAGCATTACAGTCCATTAGTCTTGAGTGTGCGGTCTATTGCATTCTCCTGATGTTGTGAAGGGAGAATCGGCAGGTCCGGGTCCGTTTCTCGTGGGATATTGGACCATTCTTCAAGAAGGAAAGCCTCCACTTCTTTGAGAGATGAAGCCGGTGGAAATATACTCCATACTCTACATTCCAGAACTTCCCATAAAGGTTCAATGATGTTTAGATCTGGTGATTGGGGAGGCCATGGAAGGTGTTTGACTTCATACTGGTGTTCATGAATCCACTGTTGTCCTTTTTAATTGTAGATACTTCAAAATATGAGTCCCTGTGCCCCCCAGGGGACACAACCGGTAAAAGCCTGGGTTCGATCCCACTGCCACTGGCACTTGGCTGTCTGCTCCTAGGGGAAGGGGGGAGGGAGGCCAGCATGAGCTCGCCACATGCAAAAGTGGCTCTGTGTGTGTCAGAGCTACAATCGACAGCTTGGTGAGTTCCGTCTCAGAGGAGGCAGCTCAACGTCTTTGTCACTGTCAGTCCCAGAGTTGCAGCGGCGAGCTGGTAAATAATTCTCTCTTTGAATAGTGATTGTGTGATTATATAATTTTACATGAATACAATGGCTCAAAGATTTTGTTATAGTATTGCTTTCCTAAAACAAATGTCACAATATTCACACTCCTGTTTTCAGTACTTTGTGCACCCTCCCCTCACAGAAATAACACTTCTGAGTCATCTATAGTGATTGATGAACATATTCAAAGTCAAAGTCAAAGTCAAAGTCAGCTTTATTGTCAATCACAGTATACACACAACATACAGGGATTGAAATTGCGTTCTCTCTCATCCACAGTGCAGTTTAAAATGAATACAAACAACAAACACACACACAATACAAAACACACAATATAAAATCTAAATCAAAAAATAGTTACAAATATAAATATATAAAAATATATTGGGGGGGGTCTTTGAGCATTCTTCCACATATAATCTTTCAAGACCTTCTGATCCTTTGGTCTGTCCTTGTCGACTGCCCTCTTCAATTCAAACCACACATTTTCAATCAGGTTCAGGTCTGGAGACTGAGTGGACCATTGCAAAACAGTCATTTTGTGGACAGTTGAGCATTATTTGGTTAATTCTGAGCTATACTTGAGATCATTGTCTTGTTGAAAGATCCATTTCTGGGCAAGTTTCAGCTTCGTGGAAGTTTTTGGCCAAATTGTTTTGTTACTTGCTGGAGTTGCATGATTCCATTTACCTTTAACCCTTTAATAGTCACCTAGAAAAAAGCAATGGCAAAAGTCACAATGTGCTCTACCAGCAGCAGGTTGAGCAGACCATCAAAGGGTCATTTTTATCAAGGGTGTGAATACATTTGAAGGGAACTACATCACATTATGCAGTATTTATGTTTTCAGCTAGATGGCTTAGGAGATTAACTGTTTCAGGCATAGGTTTTATTCAGTTATTTGTACTCTTGGTTTATTATGGGTTAAGTAAATTATATTTTAAAAGGAGTTCATGTGAAGTTCCTATTCATTCCTCATTAATATGTCAATTTTTCCTTACATTTGCTAATTTTAATTTATGGCACCCCCAGCCCATCCAAAAACTCTTAGCCAACAGGGGGGAAAGAAAACAACTGTAGCACCTTAAATCATAAAACAACAAAAAAAACAGAAGAGGGGAGAAGAGAGGAAACCCTATAGTCCAACATCCAACTCAGTCAAACCCACCAGTGAACAGTCAATTCCTGCAGTGGTTCCCAAACTTTCTGAGAGAATGAATTTACTGTGACCCCTCCCCTCTTTAAAATGTAGCGTCATATATATCCTAATCTGGAATCAAAATGTTTTTAACATACTGTATGTCAAAACAACTCCATGTACATTGTAAATAGGGCAGTAGCCACACACAGCTCACCTGATATTATGTTTTCAGATCAATCATAACCTCCCTTACCTTCACACCCATCTTGTGGCTGTTGTATCATGGTCTCTTCTTCTTAGCGTTGTGTTTCCTAGTAAAGTGGAAACTTTATTCAACATTTAAGGTGTTAACCACTGATATCACTGGTATAAATATGCTAAAAAATATATTTTCATATTTATTAAAAAAATACACATAGATGGGGAAACTTACTTATTCTGTGTAATAGTAATATATAATAATATATGAAATAGAAAGTAGAAGTCCAGCTATCCCCCCCAGTAGTCCAACAATGGTCACTCCACATTCAGAGTCCGAAAATTGGTTTCCTGTTTTAACTTCAATTCGTCCCAAGGATTGGCAACTGTCAGAAAACAAAAATGTTTTTAAAAATTAAATCTAGAATCAACTTTAGAGGTACAGTGGGTAAACAAATGTATCCACTTTGGCATTTTTCACATTTTATATTCTTACTTCATGGAATCAAAATGGATTTAATTGGGATTTCCTGCGACTGACTAATGCAAAATACTCTATAATGAATAAAAAACTTTAAAAAACTAAAGCTCTGTTGATCAGTGGCCAATTAAGTCCACTTTCATTCCATTAAGTAAGAAAATAAAATGGCAAAGGGTGTGAATACTTTTTAACCCACTGTATATTTTGTATCAATACACAGTTAATGATGACCACCAGACATCCATTCTGTTCATTTTCACTTGTCCCTAGATTGATTTTTATTTTGTTTTGGAAAATGACACAATTCAGAAATGAATGCAGGAACAGGAGCAAACTTACACTGTGTGCGGTTTGCAAGATGTAGAAAGGCCGTGTGAAAAAGTATTATCGGGACATTCTTCACATATGGCATCAGTAAATGCTGTTCCTGTGCAAGTAAATATTGGGAGGTTTTCAGAAAAGCACACCATGCAGTTTACATAAATGAGTTAATTTTGCACCACAGATAAAAATATGAAGGTATACTGAAGAATGAAATCCAACCGTTCTGTCTGATGAATTGTCCAGGTTTGCAGACTGTATGTCTCTGTGCTAATCCACACCCTTTCTCATGTGGCTCAATGCAGTAGTGCTGAGCTAAAGGCCCACACACTGTGTCGGAGGAAGGGGTACACTCACGATCTACTTTTAAACTTAAAAGACCTGTGAAGGAACAGAGAATTAAGACCCATTTTAACATATAAGCATTTCAGAAACAGATCTGTTCATCATCATGACTGTAACACTAAGTTATAAGTTCAGTAGTTGAAACTGGGGCATGACTGAAATACAGTATATCTTTTTTAAAGACAGTCAAGCAACTTGTATATTTCCTTGTGATGGATGAACTCATTGGTTGAAAATGAATATTTTCTCACCTGCGTCACAAACTGTACAAGGCCAACATATAGGGAGGCCGTTAGGCTCATGAATGAAAGTTTTTCCAATACACGGTACACACACGGTGCTGGTGTATTCTGTGCAGTGCTGGAAAACATGTGTCCCTAATAGCAAAACAGACATGAAAACACAGCTGAACGTGAACATTTTTAATGACATTTCATAAGCATAACAGCACTTCTAACGCCTGTAACATGGCCATGACTAGATAGGAACCCTATTTTTCCCTATTTTGTCCAACTCCCTCGAGGTTTGACTAATTCCCCATAATAATGATGGAAAGCATCCAACCCTCATTCCAGCTATCTTACACTTAGGGTTAGGGTTATAGTTAAGGTTAGAGTTAGGGTTACCAGCTCGTCTTTGAAACTTACCACTTTAACGGCAAAAGCGTATTTGCAAAATCTGGGAAAAAATAGGGTTACTATCTACCCTGTAAGACAGCATCTGCTCCACTACAAGCTGGAGTAAAAACGGACTTACCAGATGGGCACATAGGGCAGCATTCTCCATCTATTTCATATTCTGCACGGCCACAGGAGTAGGAGAGGCCAGAATGCAGGAGTATTACATTTACCTGAAATAAAGAACTGCATATGTAATATTACAAATGATGAAACGTGATCGAAGAAATGTGCCCATTGCTTGCAAGCAGAAAATGAACAATTACAAATATACTTTTTAAACGGTTGAACTTCATGTTTATGATTCCACATTTTTTACTTCCATCTCTTTTATTTTTGATCTCAATATATATCACTCCTTTTGTTTACAGTTTTTATTTGAGCATTTTCAACTTTTTATGCTTTGTCAAACAATACATTTGACATTAATTGTATTCCACAATTTTCTGTAGGTAGTGAATGTTGGAAACACTGCTTAGCATAGCTTTGGAATAGTGTGGTTTAACAGGTGAGAGACATGGCACAAAGCTTTTCCTGTAACTTGTTATCATTTTGATTGAGACAGCATCATACAACAGAGACATTCATTTTTCAACATTTGTGGATTTGTTAAACATTGTCAGTTAGAAACTGGGAAAGCTGAGGAATCAATTTGGTGCTTTGGGTTGCAGCATGACTCAGTAGTATGTGTGTGTATATATATATATATATATATATATATATATATATAAATATATAAATAAATATTTATAGTTTGTAATTAAGTGTATTTAAAGTTCAAACAATCGAGTGACGTGTGGCATGGAAATATGTGTCACGGGGCCGGTAGATGTGGAACCAAATGCGGGTGAGAGAGAGAGAGATCCGGAAGCAGTGACGCGATTAAAGCCGATTTTAATGCTTAATCGCACAGGACAGAAAACAAAACAGTGTCTGAACAAGACACGTAAAAATATAAATAACCAAACCAAAAGCAACAACGAGAAAAACAAAACACAACTAGCGAAACTGAACAATCCAAAACGTATACTAAACAACACGTAACAAAGCTAAACATAGGCTTACGAATAAACAAACAAGAAATCACGAACACGAACAAGAAACACGAAAGCTTTAGCGAGCGAGAGACAATTGGCAACAATAGTACAGAGAACAGAAATACAAATCTAGCAAAATGTCCAAGCACTGAACAACGAGAATCCCGGAGTATAAATGTTCTCACGGTAAATTGTTTCCAGCCGTCGATAATGACCTGGCTAGATTCTTGGCATTCCTCACGCTTCTCCTAATAGCTTGATTCGTGACAGAACCCCCCTAGGACCGACTCCGACGGTCCAGGAAGAGCCGCTTGCCGAGCTTTAAACTCCCGGATGAGACCGGGATCCAGGATCTGTTTGGCCGGAATCAGGACCGATCCGCCGGTCCGTATCCTTCCCAGTCCACCAGGTACTGGACCCCTGATTGCACTCGGCGGGACTGGAGGAGACGCCGAACGGTGTAAGCCGGATGACCGTCGATGAGACGAGGAGCCGGGGGAGTTCTTGCCGGCTGAGTGTGTGCCCCAATGAGTAGAGGCCGAAGGCGGGAGACATGAAACGGGATGTACCGGTGCATCTCCGGAGGCAACAAGAGGCGGTAAGCCACCGGATTAACCCGGCGAATCACTTTGAACGGCCCCACAAAACGTGGAGCCAGCTTGCGTTTTTCTACCTTGAGAGGCAGGTCCCGGAAGATAGCCAGACCTCTGACCAGGACGAAAGGTGAGCCCCGGACGACGGAGGCGGTTGGCCTGGATACGGTTCTGTTGAGTGGTGCGCTCGATAGCTTGCCTAGCTCTTTTCCAGACCTGTCTGCAACGCCTTATGTGAAGTTCCGCTGAAGGTACCCCAGTTTCACTCTCCTGGTCGGGAAGATAGGCGGTTGGTAGCCAAACTGGACCTCAAATGGCGACATCCCTGTGGTGGAGCAGCGAAGAGTGTTGTGTGCATATTCGGCCCATGGGAGGTTGCGGCTCCAGGACATGGGGTTAGATGATGAAAGACACCGCAGGGTCGTCTCCATGTCCTGATTGACCCGCTCCGTCTGCCCGTTGGACTGGGGGTGGTAACCCGATGACAGACTGGCCGTAGCCCCGATGAGTGTGCAGAAGGCCCTCCAGAACCGGGCGGTAAACTGTGGTCCCCGTCAGACACGATGTCGGTGGGAAGGCCGAACACCCGAAACACGTGTTCGACCACCAGTTCAGCGGTCTCCTGGGCTGAGGGTAGTTTGGGCAGGGCAATAAAACGACAGGCCTTGGAGAAACGGTCCACCACCACCAAGACCGCGGTGTGACCGTGTGAGGAAGGTAGCCCTGTAACAAAGTCCATCGATATGTGAGACTATGGACGGCGGGGAATGGGTAGGGGGTGGAGTAGTCCTTGAGAACGGGTCCGGGGATTTTTGTTTTGAGTGCAAGTGTTGCAGGCTAGGACGAATGAATGAACCTCCTTCTCCATCTTGGGCCACCAGAAACGCCGACGGAGAAATTCAGGGTGCGTGACACCCTGGGTGTCCGGTCAGATGGGAGTCGTGACCCCATTGCAGGACTTGTTTCCTTACTGCAGAGGGAACGAATAAGCGGTTAGGTGGGATGTCTTCAGGACCTGGTTCCGCTTGTGAGGCTTCACGAACAATAGTTTCAATGCCCCACTGGATCGGGGCGATGATGCAGCTGGGTGGGAGGATAGTGTCTACTGAGGCGACGGTTTCAGGAATCTCAAAAACCGGAGAGAGCGTCGGGTTTAAGATTTTGGACCCCGGACGATAAGCTAGGGTAAATTGGAACCGGTTAAAAAACAGGGCCCACCTAGCTTGACGTGAGTTCAACCGTTTGGCCTGCTGTAGGTACTCCAGATTCTTATGGTCGGTCCAAAAATGAACGGGTGAGCTGAACCCTCCAGCCAATGCCGCCATTCCTCCAGAGCTCTCTTTACAGCCAGCAGTTCGCGGTCTCCAATGTCGTAATTACGCTCGGTGGCAGTCAAGCGATGGGACAGGAAGGCACATGGGCGAAGCTTGTTGTCAGGTTGTAATTGTTGAGAAAGAACAGCTCCAATCCCAGTGTTGGAAGCGTCAACTTCGACCACGAAGGGCAGAGCTGGGTCCGGAATGGTTAGGACAGGTGCCGAGGTGAAGCGCTGTTTAAGATGTTGGAAGGCTTGTTCGGCTTCGGGAGTCCAGATGAAGTCCTTAGCCTTCCCCCGGGTCAGGTCGGTGAGTGGCGCCGCCACTGTTCCGAAGTCCCGAATGAATCTCCGGTAGAAATTGGCGAAGCCAAGGAAACGTTGCACTTGTTTAATCGAGATGGGGCGTGGCCAGTCTCGTACAGCTTGCGTCTTGATCGGATCCATTTGAATACTGCCTGCCTGTAGGATGAAACCCAGAAATGTGACGGTGGATGCATGGAACTCGCTTTTCTCCAGCTTAACATATAATTGGTTCATAGGAGCAGCTGTAGGACATGTCTCACATGTAATTCGTGTTCCTGAGCATTCCTGGAGAATATGAGGATGTCATCCAAGTATACGAACACAAAACGGTTGAGTACCTCTCTCAACACGTCGTAGCGTAGCGTAACGGAGCGCCGTAGGAATGGCTGCTTCGCCGCTAGCTCCCGAGCTAACACGCAGTTTTTTGTTTCTTACTTTTTTTATAGTACTTATTTTTATTCAAAAAGTTAGCAGCCTTATCACCTATGACAGACGTACACTTCTGGAGATTGGATCGCAATCGCTCGCCGCACACCGGAGTTTTTCTACTTTTGACTCGGACTCAGGAGCCTTTGTTGGATTAACCCCGTCCATCTTGGGAGCGATCTCACGCAAGCGCGCCGCCGGAGGAGAGGGAAGCGAGCCGGCGTGCTGGTCAGGCTGAGACGCAGAGCCAATCGTCCTCCATTACCCTCCATTTTACTGGCTAATGTACAGTCTTTGGACAATAAGCTGTGCGAGCTACAGGCTCGTATTCAATTCCACCGTGAAACAAGGGACAATTGTATCATCTGCTTAACGGAGACCTGGATGAAGGAGGGATTACCGACACAGCCATTGAGCCCACGGGTTTTCCGCACACCGCGCGGACAGAACAAAGACTCTCTCCGGTAAGGATCGCGGAGGGGGGGTATGTATTATGATCAACAGGTCTTGGTGTAACCCAAGTTGTGTGCATACTCTGAAGTCGTTCTGTTCCCCGGACCTGGAGTATCTGATGTTAATGTGCCGACCATTTTGGCTACCTCGGGAGTTTACAGCGGTTATCGTGACTGTTGTTTACGTCCCGCCACAAGCCAATACGGACATTGCATTGAAGGAACTCTACGGGGTAATTAGCGTGCAGGAGTCGGCTCACCCGGAGGCTGCTTTTATTGTGGCGGGGGACTTCAACAAGGCGAACTTGAAGAAAGTTTTCCCGAAGTTCTACCAACACATAACAGGCAAGACCCGTGGTGAGAAGACGCTGGATCACTGCTACACCCCCTTCCGGGTGGCTACAAGGCCCTCCTCCGCCCACCGTTTGGCAAATCAGACCACCGCTCTATCCAGCTACTCCCCGCTTACAGGCAGAGACTGAAGCAGCAACCAATCGCTGCGCGAGAGGTTCAACGCTGGTCGGACAAATCGGAATCCATTCTGCAGGACTGTTTTGAACACACCGACTGGTCCATGTTCAAGGACGCCTCGGACAACAACATCAGTGAGTACGCGTCCACAGTCGGTGGGTTTATCAAGAAGTGCATGGATGACGTTGTTCCTACTAAATCGGTTCGGATATACCCAAATCAGAAACCGTGGATTAACGGGGATGTTCGCTGCACTGCATACGCGCGGCGCCGCCTTCAACTGCGGAAGTATGGAGGAGTATAGAAGAGCCCGCTATGACCTCCGCAGGACCATCAACACTGCCAAGCGAGAGTATAGGAGCAGAGTGGAGGAGAAATTTCAGAATCAAGACGTGAGGGGTATGTGGAAGGGGCTACAGACAATCACGGACTTCAGAGGGAGAACCAGCTGTGTAGAGAACTCCTCTACCTCCCTCCCAGCAGAGCTGAACACATTCTTTGCTCGGTTCGATGTGAACGGCAGCCCACCGGAGTCAGCGCTGCCTGGGAGCCCAGCCTGCTGAGCATCTCAGAGGCCGATGTGCGCAGAGCCTTCAAGCAGGTGAACATCCGCAAGGCAGCAGGCCCCGACGGCATCCCGGGGCGCGTCCTCAGAGCATGCGCTGACCAGTTGGCAGGGGTGTTTGCAGACATCTTCAACCTCTCCCTGTCCCAGGCTGTTGTTCCCGCGGACTTCAAGATGTCCACCATTGTGCCTGTCCCCAAACACCCCAAGGTAACGTGTCTGAACGACTGGAGGCCCGTAGCCCTCACCTCGATTGTCAGTAAATGCTTCGAGAGGTTGGTTAAGGTCTTCATTTGTACCATGTTGCCTGACACACTGGACCCATGGCAATTTGCATATCGCCAGAACAGATCCACTGACGACGCAATTGCCGTGGCACTTCACACCGCCCTTTCTCACCTGGAGAGCAGGAACTCTTATGTGCGAATGCTGTTTGTGGACTATAGCTCAGCGTTCAACACAATAGTTCCTGCCAAGCTCGACACCAAGCTCCGGGGTCTAGGCCTGCACTCCACCATGTGCAGCTGGATACTGGACTTCCTGTCGGGCCGCCGCCAGGTGGTGAGGATGGGCAGCACTACCTCAGAGCCACTGACCCTCAACACAGGAGCCCCCCAGGGATGCGTGTTGAGCCCTCTCCTCTACTCCCTGTACACCCATGATTGCATGGCCATGCATAGCTCCAACGTCATCATCAAGTTTGCTGATGACACGACGGTGCTGGGACTGATCTCCGATGACGACGAGACAGCCTACAGAGAGGAGGTTGGATCACTGACACAGTGGTGCCAGGAGAACAACCTCACCCTCAACACCCAGAAGACCAAGGAGCTGATCGTGGACTACAGGAGGCAGAGAGGAGAGCACGCCCCCATCTCCATAGACGGGGTTGCAGTAGAGAGGGTCAGCAGCTTCAAGTTCCTCGGTGTGCATATCTCCGAGGACCTCAAATGGACCACTCACACCACACACGTGGTGAAAAGGGCCCAACAACGCCTGTACTTCCTCAGACGTCTGAGGAAATTCAACATGTGCCGCCGTATCCTCCGTACATTCTACACGGGTACGATTGAGAGTGTTCTCTCAGGATGCATCACCGTCTGGTATGGGAACTGCACCGTGCTTGAGCGCAGAGCACTACAGAGGGTCGTGCGAACGGCCCAGGGCATCGTGGGAGGAGCTTCCCTCCCTCCAGGACATTTATACCAGGCGGTGCGTGGCAAAGGCCAAACGCATAATCAAAGACAGTTACCACCCCTGCCACAAACTGTATTCCACTTTACCGTCAGGCAGAAGATACCGCAGTATCAAGTGCCGCACAAACAGACTCAGGGACAGCTTCCATAGTCAGGCCATCAGGCTGCTGAATAGGAGCTGATCCTCGCACTCTGCACACACCCAATTGTATTTGCAATTGGTTTGTAATTGCACCTTCATACCTACTTGCACTATTCTGTATTGTATTTTTCTGTATTGTATTTTTATTCTGTATTGTATTTTTCCCGTATGTTTGTATTTTTAAAATATTATTGCAAAGTCTATCATAACTGGTACTCACTTGCCCAGTTTATATCGGTTTACATAGGTACATTTTTGCACTGTTTCTAGCTTTAATTTTTATCTTCGCTTTAATTTTTTATTTATGGTTATGTATACTTATAGTTTAATTGCTGCACCGTTTTTAACTATTTTATTTATGGTCTACTTATAGTTTAAAAAGATATATAGTCTTACTGCTGTTTGCTGTCGGGAGTTTTCTGGCACAAGAATTTCACTCACCGTGTTATACTTGTATATATCTGTGACTGACAATAAAAAACCTTGAACCTTGAACCTTGAACCTTGATGAGCGCTTGAAAAACCGACGGACTGTTGGAAAGACCGAACGGCATGACGAGGTATTCATAGTGCCCTGTAGGTGTGTTGAAGGCCGTCTTCCACTCATCTCCTTCCCGAATGCGCACCAGGTTATATGCACACCTGAGGTCCAGTTTGGAGAAGATGGTGGCCCCCTGCAGCATCTCAAATGCCGTGGACATCAAGGGCAGTGGATATCTGTTCTTGATGGTGATATTGTTCAGACCTCTGTAGTCAATACACGGGCGCAGACCCCCATCCTTCTTCCCCACGAAGAAAAACCCTGCTCCCGCTGGTGAGGTGGATGGGCGGATGTGTCCGGCGGCGAGCGCCTCCCGGATGTAGTCGTTCATGGCCGTCGTCTCGGTCCGGGATAATGAAAAGATCTTGCCCCGAGGAGGACTGGTTCCCGGCAGCAGATCAATCGCACAGTCGTACGGACGGTGAGGAGGTAGAGTAGCCGTGTGTTGCTTGTTGAACACCGCATGGAGATCCCTGTACGCCGGAGGCACACGGGCCCAGTTCTGGATCTCTGGTTTTCGGTGTGAGGCGGCAGCAGGAGAGCGAGGCAGCAGACAGGTGCTTTGGCAGGTCAATCCCCAGCCCAGTATCTTCTCAGCGTTCCAGTCAATTTGGGGGTTGTGCTTGTTAAGCCAAGGGTAGCCCAGCACGAGAGGTAGCTGTGGAGAGTGAGTGACGAAAAGTTCAATCCGTTCGGTGTGTTCATCCCTTATGGTGATCTGGAGAGGAATAGTCCGCTGCGTGATGGCACCGGATCCCAAGGGCTTGCCGTCCAGAGCTGTGACTGACAGGGGGGATTCCAATGTCACAAGTGGGATTTGTAATCGCTGGGCGAGGTTGAGGTCGATAAAGTCTCCCGCAGCTCCGGAATCAACAAGGGCGAGCCGAGTGCTGAGAGTTATTCCAGCGCATGGAGATGGGCAACACCAATCCAGTGATGATAGATGCCTTGGGAGTGAACACTGCGCTACTTACCACCCTCCCGGTGTGGTAGTAGCATTGGCTTTTCCCCTTAGCTCCGTACATGAATCACGATAGTGACCAAAAACGCCCACAGTACAGACAGCAGTTTTCCTTACGACGACGTTCCTTTTCGGTGGCTGAGAGACGAGCTCTGCCCAACTGCATAGGTTCCTCCTGTTCGTTGGGGGTAACACGGGCGGTGAATTGGAGGCTGATGGGATGGGTTCTGTCCGCAGGGGAAATGATGTCCGCGGTCGGGGTACGGGATAGTTATTGCGACATTCATTGGCGCGTTCCCTTTGGCGATTGTCCAACTTGATAGCCAATGCCACAAGTTCTTCCCACTGGTCGATGTCTCCATGAACGACGAGTTCATCCTTGAGCCCTTCGTTGAGACCCTGCCGGAACGTCGCTATAAGTGCCTCGTTGTTCCAGCGACTCTCCACGGCCAGGGTGCGGAACTCAATGGCGTAGGCAGCGACAGTTCGGCCTCCCTGCTTGATCCGGGCAGCCGGTTAGCCGCTTCACGACCCTGGACTGGATGGTCAAACACCGTCTGTAACTCGGACTTGAATCTGGCATAGCTGTTGCAGACGAGCCCTTGTTCCTCCCAGATGGCCGTTGCCCACTGCAGAGCGGTACCGGTTAAAGGGAAATCACATACGCTATTCGGGAGCGTTCACTGGGAAATTGTGACGGTTGGAGTTCGAATGCCAGCGAGCACTGTGTGATGAACCCACGGCATCCTGTGGGATTACCGTCGTATCGTTCCGGTGCTGGGAGACGTGGTTCACGACGTAAGCCGGCTTGGTTAGTGTCCCTGGGTTCGGATGAAACTGAGAGAGGTGGTGGTTGCGGTTTTGTTAAGGAGTAACTCCGTGATGGTGTTGAACTAGCTGGCTGTTTGGCGGCTGAATGTGTTCAGTTGTTCCGTGAGTACAGTAATAGCCTGGTCCTGCCGTCTGATGGCTCCTTCCTGGCTTTGGATGGTACTGTGCAGGATGCTCTGGGTCCGCTCGGTCTCCGCTGGTTCGAATGGACTTGGACATTCTGTCACGGGGCGGTAGATGTGGAACCAAATCCGGGTGAGAGAGAGAGAGAGATCCGGAAGCAGTGACGCGATTAAAGCCGATTTTAATGCTTAATCGCACAGGACAGAAAACAAAACAGTGTCTGAACAAGACACGTAAAAATATAAATAACCAAACCAAAAGCAACAACGAGAAAAACAAAACACAACTAGCGAAACTGAACAATCCAAAACGTATACTAAACAACACGTAACAAAGCTAAACATAGGCTTACGAATAAACAAACAAGAAAACGAACAAGAAACACGAAAGCTTTAGCGAGCGAGAGACAATTGGCAACAATAGTACAGAGAACAGAAATACAAATCTAGCAAAATGTCCAAGCACTGAACAACGAGAATCCCGGAGTATAAATGTTCTCACGGTAAATTGTTTCCAGCCGTCGATAATGACCTGGCTAGATTCTTGGCATTCCTCGCGCTTCTCCTAATAGCTTGATTCGTGACAATATGTAAACAGAAACAGACAGTTGTTGGACATTTCTCCTAAATTCCTAAATACAGCAAACATACTAGTAGTTATTTTATGTAATGAACACATGATAGCTTGGATAAGGGCATCTGAAAAAGCAAATACATGATTATGTTTGGATTTTTACATTGATACTACATTTAAATTGCTTACCATACATACGGCGACTTTAAAATCCACAAGCCGCATATTTCAATATTTTCCTTTCTTATATATCCCAGTGTTGTTATAGATGTCTGTTACACGTCACGCGACAATCCCTGAACGGGGACAGAGCAGTCCAGTCGCTTTCTTTCACTTTCTTTCGCTTTTCTTCGC
Organism: Aldrovandia affinis; assembly: GCA_029706075.1. Lineage (NCBI taxonomy): Eukaryota > Metazoa > Chordata > Actinopteri > Notacanthiformes > Halosauridae > Aldrovandia > Aldrovandia affinis. The sequence continues at coordinate 19,619 of JAINUG010000742.1, read as the reverse complement.
TTTTCGTCGCCAGGCTCCAAGCTCAAATTCAAATGTATGAAATGCAATTTCAGTTTTCTCAAAAAAATACCTTATTCTGATATTTTCTTTTGAGAACTACCCACACATTAAAGTGAAAGTAGGTTACTGGAAATCCCCTCCATATTGGTTTCGTTTCAAAGCATACAGTAATAAACAAGAAAACCATTTACTTCCTGCTGACAGCTGCCACAAAATGATTGTACCCCCTCTCGACCAAGTGTATATTGGTATCTCTGATACTGGTGTTTTTAAGGTACAGTATTATGGTCATACAGATATTTGTCTTTAATGCTACCATTTTGTATGCAAGATCTGAAACACATTTTCAACAAGCACCTTTATCCAATTTTGAGTTGCCTGAGTGAAATCTTTCTAATTCCATCCCTGCGCATTCTGAATTGAAGGTGATCATTTTTTTAAATAACACAATACAGAAAGAACCTAATGTATCGATTATCTCCAAATGTTTATTTTACAAAAATGAAACAATTATATAAGTAATTTGGGGGGGAAAAGACCGTCTAGGGTGCGTTCTGATACTCACTCTGAAGTCAGCTGGCGCTCTTGTTCTGAAGTGTGATCGGCCAAAGGGCGCTCTGGCTATCCGAGTGACTATTTGAATGCACCATTGGTAACCAACAATTACTTTCAATTTATATCTGAACAATAGGTTTCCCATTGAAGACAGCATAATACTTTTAATGCTAATGAGTAAATATAACCAGACAAAAAAGCCAGTTTGCCTTCCAGTTGAAAATTTGACAAAAGAGAAAACATCATATTCTACCCATTTCAGTCATTTTCTCATAAATAGGCAGCCAGAATTTTATCCTTACTTGAGACTGTGTGAGCAGCAGGTCGGCAATCATTCTGTCTTCAGAATTTCCTTTCTGGAGTCCGATCGGTGCTCAAAGTAGAGTGGGGGCAGAGGATAGTACTGCTACATAAGCAGGGTTGCTAGACCCTCAGTACAGCTTTGCTACAAATTGCCAGTGTTTGATAGATACCAATGTATCGGAGAGAAGTATGATCTGTCACAAGATCATGGTTTTATTTTTTCCATATGCAGAAGTGCTGATTCCCACAATCAACCTAAGAGGAAGAACATGTGTCACATTATACTTATTTTAGTTTCATACTTCTCCAGGTCATTTTATACCTTATGACAATGTATTGTTTTCATTTTCATTTCATCTATTAATTTATTTGACTGGGACAGTGCACATTGATACAATTTCTGTAAATGTGCCAGAGTTAGCCAAGGAGGCTCATTTTCATCTGTAGTCACTGAGGAGGCAGCTAGTGAAAAAAGAAGCAAATGTAGGCTACATACAAGCATTAAAATAATTGAAGATGCAATCTACACATAGTATGCAGAGAGACAGACAGTACCTACACTATATACAAACATGGAGACAACACTGCATACAAACAAGAAGCTGACAACACATAGCAACACATAGCAGAATAAAAACCCAACAACACAGCAACACATAGCATAAACCATATTCTAGTGTTTTACAGGACTGGTTGCTAATGAGCCAAGCTCTTAGATGTGTGGAGAATGAATGGTAGGTGGTACACTTTCTTATGTATTCAGGTGTGTTGTTCCATTCCTGAGAGGCACTGACAGTGAATGCAGAGTGGTTGTCATAGCTGCTGGTCACCGCTAGAGGACCTTTAAGTGTTCCCTTAAGGCCTCTACATGCTTCTGCATAAGCAATGGGACTGCGACGCGACATTCCTCTGCAACATGTTGCAGAGCACTTGGCAATACATACTTCTTTGCAACCTACACAACATGGTGTCCTTACACTTCCTGAAGCTGGTTTATTTTATACCGTGTTGAACAAATTATGCTAGCTAGCTATATCGTTAGCTACTGTTAGCAAGCTTCATTTGGCCATGATACCAGGTTACTAGCTGGCTAGCTAGCTAGATATCAATAGTTTTGCTTAGCTAACGTTGACATAGATATATACAGATATGGTATGCAGCTGCCAACAACGATGTCTATTGCTGTATTACTTCACTGATCTCTTGTGCGAACTATGATTGTTCTTACCATGTTCTTACCAGCATAATTTGAACAAATTATGCTAGCTATCTATATCGTTAGCTACTGTAGTCAGTTCCCCTTTCCCCCCCCGCTACGATGCCCCTGACCACAGGGATAGGTGCAGGGACCTCTGCTACTTCCACAAGTAAAAAACAAAGCCGATCATTTTTCTCTGCGCAGAGAGAGAGTCTGAGTAATTATGTTTCCCGTATAAGCCTTTATACGCATGGATCAACCAATACCATCTACGACAAATACAATTCCCATGGGACTATCTCCTCATGGGTCTCACCATTGTGTTCCAATGTTTCAAGTCTTGTTTGCTTCAATATTATTGGTTTGGCCTCCAGACATAGAAAAATAAGTCCTGTTTACTTCGATATCACTAGTGGTCAAGGTGACCTAAGTGACATTTACCTCAGAAACTATCCAAAAGCCCCATCCCTTGGCACGCTACCATGGTTTTGTCATTCTTGGCCCTAAATTCTCTATTCCTTAAACCATGGGAGTTCCGCAATGGCCTTGCAGATTTCGGCACAAACAGAATACAAATAACATATTCAGCACCAAGTAGCTGTGTGAGACAGAGATTGAGACAGAAATAATATGTATATGAGAAAAATAATATGTATATGTGTGTTACAATAGCCCTGCTATAATGTATACATTCACGTATATTGGTTATATTGATTACAAGTCATTTTACTGGTATGTTATAATATCTATTTTACTGATATGTTATAATATCTTTCACAATTCAATACATAACATTTTAGCATCCTGATATTCCTTATAATGGCATATTTAATATAATTTCCAACAACGTTAGTAGCAAAATAGTTACATTTGCAGATGATACTAAACTTGGGGGTTTGGCAAATAGTTTGGAATCAACTAAAGTAATCCAAGATGATTTAAACAAAATCCAAGAATGGGCAGAAACGTGGCAGATGATATTTAATATTGCTAAATGTAAAGATATGCATGTGGGAAATAATATACACCATTTAGCAGACGCTTTTTAAAAACATAAGAAATTAGTATTTTATTGGAGGAGGAAAATTAGGAGATGTTCAATTTGAAAAAGACTTGCAGTTGATCAAAGTCTATCTGCATCAAATCAGTGCGCTACAGTAGCGAAAAAGGCCAACAGGACGCTGGGATACATAGCAAAAAGTCTTGAGTGTTAATTAATTAATTTAGGTTATATTAATGTCATATAATGCCTGTGTCAGACCTCACTTAGAGTACTGTGTGCAGTTCTGGGCACCAAACTACAAGAAAGATATAGAAGCTCTTGAAAAGGTTCAAAGAAGGGCAACTAAATTGATACCTGGTATGAAAGGTAAAAGTTATGAGGATAGACTTAAAGCACTCAATCTATATAAGCTTAGCAAATTGAGACTTAGGGGGGATTTTATTGAGGTTTTTAAATTCCTAAAAGGGATTAACAAAGTGAACTACCAAAGATTTTTTAAGATAAGTGGGGTTAGCAGAACAAGAGGCCACAGGTGGAAATTAGTTAAAGGCAAATTCCGAAAAGATATTAGGAAGTTTTTCTTTACACAGAGAGTTGTCAATGCCTTGCACAGCTTGCCAGGTCTGGTAGTAGAGGCAGAAACACTTGGGCTATTCAAGTCTAGGCTAGATGCAGTACTACTCTTTAGATTAGGACATGACGAGCAAAGATGGGCTGAATGGCCCTTTCTCGTCATTATGTCTTCAGGGCTGGTAGTCAGTGTGAGTAGTAAGCTGCTCTGAGTTTCCCACACTGAGTCCTGTGTGCTGTGGTCAGTGCAGCACAAAGACAGTCCAGCATGCTGAATGGGCCATTAGTGATGGTAATTGGCTCTGCGGTGCAGTACAGAGAGGGTAATAACAATGGCCATCTGGAGGGAAAGACTATCAGTGGTCGATCCTGCATCAGCACTAAGTCACTGAATGCGGTGCATCTTGAAAACCACTGTGACATACATAAAGTGAGACGGAAAGTTTAATTTGTAAGCATTGATCTGTCCTTCTCAAAGCATTTAGCCATAACATCTAAAGCGTGAACATAGACATATACAAAATAGATAAACCTATTCCCATCATTATACATTTCTAAAATAGTTTTTCTCTTTTCTCTTTTCCAAGTGTGCTTGTACCCTGATTTTCTGACAAGAAAGAATATGTATTTCATTTATTTGTCTTTATTTATACTGAACCATCAGGTGTTGGTGTGATTGAGGCTCTTAATGATGCTGGAAGTGTGACTCTACTCTCCTGAGCTTTCCCACACTCTGTCCATTGATACAACTCTTGCTGAACAATAGAAGTGTGCCCAGTTAAATGCTAATTCCTTTTCATGACCAGCAGAGTCTCAAACAAGCCCCCTGGGGTAAGACTTGTAAGACCAATATTCCTTAATAAAGAGGCAGATAAACACAAACATTTAGAAAGAATACAGTCCGACTGTAAGGGTTGATCAACACATGTCCTAAACGAGGAAATAAACTAGCAGAGATTTATAACAGTGCTAAATAACCATTTCATACAGTCACTACTACAGCACACTGGGGTGAACGACAGTAAAATGCTCTCAATCACCACCACTCTTTCATCTGTACTATGGCCTAAGAATGATTATTTTATCTAGATTTCTATTAGGTTACAATTATTACATTTGTCCATGTCCACTTAAAGATGATACAGAGTTTCTCAGGAATAGAAAAATAACCATCCCTGGCCAGTCTCTGTTTCTGTATCAGTGAAATTGCTATTTGTCAATGTAGTAAGGATTTGACAGATTTCGGCTTCCAAATGAAATAATGAGTAAAAATAGTTTTTGAAACTTCACCAGTGTCTGATATTTCAGTGTCCAGGCCAAAGGTGTTCATATACTGTAGGCCCATATTAGCATTTTTATTTTCATTGTGTTCAATAATTTATTGTTTGTTTGTGGTTTATATGGCTGAGCTTTTGAAAGTCTCAAAACCTTATATGACACGATTTTACCTCACAAACAAAATTGTATTGTTTTAATAATATGAGAAAGATCTACATTAGTTACTGGTTTGTCACAGACAGAATACAACAGTAATTTCAATGCCATAGACTACAGGATTCAAAGTGTGGTTCCCTACAAGATTCATTTTAGCTTCATTATCCAAAACAGACTTTATAAAAAATAGAAGACAGATTTAAAATATGTATTTGTGCCACGTTAGATACTCAGTAATGTGTGCTCCCTGGGTGTAAGTCTGTGGCCTCAGCAGCTATTGTCCCAGTCGGGCTCTGAGAGTGAGCTTTCCTCTGTTTCCCACACTCCATCCATTCACTGCGCTCAATGGATGCACAAAAGAAGTGTGTCTTATTACACATCACATGAGCTATGGAGTTTGATCCCACATTGTGTGGACAGGGGGCCTTATGCCTGGGTGACCACAAAAGCACCAACTGGTCACTGAGCCATTTCAGTCAAACACGTTTCAGTCAAACACCTGGAACATTACAGGTGAGATAGATACACACCTACAGGTTTTTAAATTCTCTGAAATTCATCACACCTGCATGACAAGTATGGTAAAACGGACTACAGTTTTTTTCATATCATCAGACACAGGTTTCCTTGTGGAAAGATGGCAGTCACTATCAGGGAATCAAATGGGGTTATGACCTCAATAAAATAAATTGTAAACTACAGTTGACCTGTAATATGCTTGTAAGTATATGTCAAAATAATTCAACATTTATATAGGAGCTAGCTTCTGCTATGGTCTGTTTTCTTCTCATATATTTCCTTGAACAATAAACTCTGAAGTCTATTGATTACAATGTGGATTGAGAAGTGATTGGAAAAATCAAAGGAATGAAATTTGAATTTGAGAAGAATGTGAACCTTGGATATAAAACTTGTGACATCTTTACAATAACTTGCGTTCACTTGACCGATGGTGCGGGAACACAATTGTGATCAGATTAATTGTTAAGGGAAGACTGCTGAAGCAGATACATTAAAGCAAGATAAGAATAATAATCTTAATACCAATCAATATTCATATTATGATTGAGACAAGTCATTCATTCCCAGGCAATGCAGCTGTTATGTTGATTGGCACCTCCATTCCTGTTTGGTTGGATTTTTGTATTAATAAACAATGCAAAGCACCAATATGTACATTTTCACTTTTTTATTCATACTGTATGAAGTTGAAGAAACAATTTCTTCACAATATCAAACATAGAATTCACTCTCAGAGTGATACACATCACTGGCAGCTTGAAGACATCTTCAAGACACTAGATAACTCACAGTGGAGCAGGACATTGTATACATATCTTTATGAAAGACAATAGGTAGACAACAGGTTATATAATCTTACAGGTTATTTGCACAATACCCACACTCCTGATAGGGAAGTACTGTTTTCCATAAAGTCTTGCCTTCGCAGAAGTTTATTTCCAGACATAAAAAATGCATGCTTCATTATCATACAATGTTTAAATTGAGTTAATCTCATTCACATATGCAGTCTCCACAGAAGACACAATATTGTTCGGTAAACAAATAATTATGCAATTAGGCAATTGTGCCAAAACTCCAGATGTGGAACATTGTTTTTCATACAGCATTTATAATGCTCAAATATTTCCTTCACAGAAGTTATATTTTCAAGATGCTATTAAAATGCATACTTTAAGATCATGCCCAGTTTGGGAAATGCGTTAATCTCATTCATATATGGAGTCTCCACAGAAGACACCATATTGTTCAGTCATCCATCATCGAATAACTTTAGATATTGAGACGTTTTTCACAAAATACACTTTTCTTATGTGAAAAGAAAGTTATATATGATATGTACCACTTAGTAGCAATAGGCTTGTAAGTCTTGATTGTGCTTTCTCTAAATGAAAGCAGAACATTAAGCCTCCTGCAAATGCAGAAGAGGAAGAACACTTCCTACATCTTGAGAATCACTGTCCATGTACAACAGACATGTTCAATTCTGTTTGTCTGATAGTTGAGAGACAGTCTGCAGGACTCTACCATGGCCTCCAGAGGGCGCTGCTGGCTGGAGTTTCCTCTTTGCTGCTGGTGAGGCGGGCTGGGGAGCTCAGGTGAGGCAGGACACTCTGACTCCTGCTCTGGTCAGAGGAAGGCTGCAGGTTTTGGAAATGGATCAGCAGTCTTCTCTGGGACTGTGTCTTCACTTCACAGCGGGACAGGAAGTTGACAATCTCTTGTGCACACCTGGAGTAGCCCTCACTGACAGCTGTAGAGCAGGACTTGCTGTTAACTGGCTGGTGCTGCCGCCTCAGGAAACAAACTGTCATCTCCAGGATGTCGGCTTTCTCCTGCTTGGAGTCGGTACTCTGCTTGAGGAGCTCTGGGCCCAGGAGAGACTTGAGCTGCTCGATGCTGCTGTTGATACGATCTCTACGCATCTTCTCCACCATTGGCTTTCTCAACTGCAAAAGAAAAACAGGAACATTGTTAACAATCTTGCTCTTGGATGAGACATGGATGTCTTAATATGCAAATTTAGAGTAATTTATAAATATTTTATCCAGTATATTGTCTTGTATTTACCTTGTTAGTCAGAGTCAGGTGCTCCTTGGAATAGTTCATTGCTGCAGTGACTGTAGGTGCCATGGTTGTTTCTCTGTGTTGTAGAGGTCTCTGTGTTGAGGCAGTCTGAGATGTGCTGGAGTCCTCTCCTCTATTTATACTCAGTAATCTCCATATGAATGTGTGGGTCTTGGTCTTTTTGGAGTTTCTCACAGTGTGCAGCCAATGGGAGAGCTCAGCAGGACAATGAGGAAAGTGCTGCTGCCACATGCTGAATGAAGTGCTTACTGCCGGGGGACAATGAGCACGTCTCAGGGGAACAGGTGGAGGGGAGGGTGATGGAGAGTGACTCACAGAACGCTGTGTGAATCTGGGAAAGTGGTGACCCTGTTAAGAGAGCAGATCTGTCACCTGATGTTGGGATCAATGACAGAGCACAATACAGATAACACGTGTGATTTGGTTTGCATGGGTTCGAGAACTAACAACTCTGAATGTAGCAAAGATTAAATGAATCCAATTTATTTTTCTAGTCTTTATTTTCACTATCGTGATTAAAACATTTGCTTTCAATGCTCAACAAGAAAGATTAAGACTTTCTCATTTCCTCATGTTGTGTTTTATGAACATGAATGGTGTGGTTTTAATTAAGGCATTTAATTTTTACATTCATTAAATATGTAGTTGCATAGCAGTAAAGCTTTCAGCAGACATTCTGTGAATTGCCTCAAATTCCACCTGAGCCCTCATAGTATTGAGAGAAACCTCCAAAAGATCAGCTTTAAACATGTCTCCATGGTAACAAATGTACAGCATCGCTACTGGCGTGGGGCTTTGGTCCCAGCTCAGGTTTCAGAGCAAGGAGCAGCTCATTGCGCCTGAACCGCTGGCAGCTGGCTTCCCTGCGAGTGGCGTGCCACCTACCAGCCATTATCCTCCTCCTCCTCCCCCTCCTCCTCTCTGAACGTGGAGCCACACAGCTCAGCAGCTTCCCACACTTCTGTATTGATGACATTGAGACGTCCGGACAAAAGAAGCGTGCCCGGTTACACAAAGCAATGCTGACCATCAACCCCCCCTCTGTTTCTCCCTCCCTGTCTACAGAAGAAGGGAGAGGGCATGGGAGCGCACTAGCAAGCCATCTGGATTGTAGAGAACTACCACTCATAACAAACATCACTGTTTATGTATAGATTTTATTTCATTGATCATTCGAATTATTTTCGCAGTTACATTCAAAAGTGTATGAAAAATGCATATAATATAATGCATTATATAATGTATATAATAGTATTAATAATAATAAAATGTATTATATAATAATATAATGCATTATATAATGTATATAATAGTATTATATAATAATAAAATGTATTATATAATAAGATAATACGTTATTAATGTTTTAGTAATACATTTTAATAATTAGTTGTGGGGTGACTAAAAGTGTCATTGCTTTTCCTGAAACTCACAAGGTTTGAGCCTAATTATTAAAACTACCAATTTCACAAGGTTATTATAATTATTAGAATCCATCTGATTTTATTAAAAAAATTATGTTTTACCCAAATGTAGCACACATATTTACATGAATTCTTATCTAAGCTTAATATATATATATTGTGCCTTTAAAGTAGCAGTTGAAGGTGAGAACTTGGTGGAAAAAAGATCTATGATGTGAGTGTGCACATGGACCTGTGTGGAGAGCATGTAGCCCTCTGGCAGATGTTTGGTCACACTTTCCCACCACTTTCCATCCATGGAGGATAGCTGTAATCTGGAGGGGAGTTGTGTTCACACACTTTCCCTGCCATCAATATGTCACTTGATTGACAGAAGGCGCTAAAGGGACACACTCCCACCTGTTCTCTCAGATTTGCCCTATTCTATCCACCATTAATAGGGGCCATTCATGCTCAAAAGCATTGTCACATGATCAAAGCTCTCTGACTGGCTCCAGGGTGTGGGAACTGCACATCGCACCGAGTCTGGTGTGTGTATAAATGCAGGCTGTCCAGGAACGGCAAAGACAGACGAGTCACGCTGCACAACCTCGCTGCACACGGACGTCCAGACCACCAAACTGGCTAACTACCTGAACTTCAGTCTTCAAGGCACCATGAAGGACCAACAGACAATGTAAGTTCAGGGCAAACGTTTGGTTTATTTTTGGTAACGAACAGAACAGGTTAAAGAGCATAAGAAATGATCAATTAGTAGGTAATTGTAGAATTCAACCACGAAAACACGTTTCTTATGTTCCTTTTTTTGTTTCAGGTGTAAAATCATGATCTTTGAGAGAAAATGCAGCAGTGGCGTGGAGAGGCTGAAAGCTGCTCTGGAGGGCCACCTTCAAAATGGAGTCCCCAGCCTGGACATTTGGGAGAAGACTCTGTCCTTCTTCACGTTGAGAAAGGCCATCCTGTTCCACAACGGCTATTCCAGGTGCACCCGGGAGACACTACGCCTCTTTCCCGCTCCGGAGGAAGACCTGCTGCCGTTGTGCTGTCAGCAGTGACCCCCAGAGGTCAGGGGGTCAGGAGATTAGAGCTCTTCAATACCGCATCGAGAGGAGGCTCGACCACGGACCAAACTATCCTAAACTGCACTACGAGCCCCGGGAACGTGTGAATATTGACTGTTCCCATTTCTGTACATAACAAAATCAACATGGTACAAGAACAGAGTGAAGGAGGAACACAGTTTTTAAATTATATTTTTAAATTGTCTTTCTAAAATGTTATAACCGGTGTTTTGTTATTTTTTGCTTTGATTTCAAAAATATGTTCATTCTATACACATGTGTTAATTTCAAGAGTCTTTTGTAAAGACAGATTGCTCTGGGTTTAAAGTGCCGCCATGACGCTTATATTACTGTTAATTATGGCACTGTTAATTATGAACGTGATCAATGTGGATTGCATGGCCTTTGCTGAGTCATTCTTTTCACATTGTACTTAAGTGTTGAAAACATGCAGATGCTGCCTGTGTGCAGTGCTGCTAATGAAACGAATCTCCCTTTGTACAAAGGAACAATATGTCTCGTATGCCAATGCATACATTACAGTGATTATGAGAAATTTTGAAGCCTGTTTGGCTTTTCACCTTGTTCAATTTGAATTGCATGCATGTGTGTGTTTTGCGTGTTTCATTAATGAAGGCTGTGACAATATTTTGATAATATTGTTTAATTAAATGATATCTCAATAAATTATCCATAAAAGTTTATCGGTCTTCTGTACTTCCGTGCAACTTTCATTTCTCCTGTGAGTACTGTCATATCCTGGATACCAGTTACTAAGCACCGTTTCAATCGAATTAACATCGTCACATGATCTCACCATATCGCAATTCACATATTAGGCTATCTTTCGATTGTACATTGGAAAGAATGTCAGCTACTAAACTGTCGAGAGTCATGAGTTAAAAATGATTAAAAATATTAATATCAATTTATTTAAAAGCATTTATTGTGGAATATACTATTTAAAACCTGGAAAATCAAACAATGGAAAATCAATTTACACAACATACATTGACAAACAATATGTTGTCAAAGACAGGGTCAAGACTCATACTCACCTGATACACATGCGATTTCTTGTGTTTAGCCTACAATCTCATTTGGTAAGAAATCACATATATGCTGTATAAAAAGGCAATTGGAAACAAGGCCTTAGTCTACAGTCAGAAAATAGGGGCCACAATGACACATATTTCATGAACAGATGTTCTACAAAGGACAGTTTAAAAAAAATATATATATAGGCTACTTGAAACAAAATGTAATAATAAAAAATATATCAGATATAGGCTACGTGACTGCAGTCTTTGGCAAAATAAAAATGTATATACAATTTGATTGCATCGCCCTCCCATATAAATAATAAAAGAAAGAATTAAAGCTCTCAGATGATGAGAAAGACTTGAGCCTGGTATGTTGGGCTCAATCATATCTACATGCTACATTGCTCAGTTATTTGAGGGGAAAAAGACAAAACAATTCAAACGTGCAGAATTTATCATTTTAATAATGGTTGTCTTTTGGATTGCAAATAAAATAAAATACTTTCAGTAAACTATTTCAAATATTTTGAAGACACATACGACCAAAACGTAATGATTAGCATTTAACTGGGCACACTTCTATTGTTCAGCAAGAGTTTATCAATGGACAGAGTGTGGGAAAGCTCAGGAGAGTAGAGTCACACTTCCAGCATCATTAAAACCCCAATCCCACCAACACCTGATGTTTTACTGTTAATAATTTAGTCAACTATTTACTTCATCTTAGTCAGTAGCCAGTAAAATAGAGTTAGTGTGGCATAGTTGTTAAGGAACGAGATAAACACTTCTGCAGACACACACATGGACTCAGACTAACTCTGATACACTCTGATACGTCACAACTGACATTAAACTTATACTCCACACTGCACGATATGCTACGTGTGCACGCTAACATTCACACACACGTGAACACCAAGACCAATAACTCAATTCACACAGAAATGACAAGACTAACAACTTTACCACACACACACAGAGGGTTGGGTCTGCAGAGGTCAGAAAATGTATTTTGTCATCTCTTATTTATGAGGGCCACACACTCCCAAATGGCTGCACACCATCAGTATGTATCACACACACACACACACACTCACACACACACAAACACACACAAACACACACACACACACACAAAACGCACGCACACACACACACACACACACACACACACACACACACACACACACACACACACACACACACACACACACACACCTAATCACAAAACACCAAATAATTGACAGACCATACCCACTCACATTCTCACACACAAACAGGTAAGTGAATAATCACTTACCAATTACCACCAATCAATTATGGCCTTTGGAGCAACCTTCTGCGCACCAGTTCACACTCTCACACCCTGAAAGTGCCAAACCTGCCCCCGGAAAGTCTCACTGCTCCAAAGGCCTCCACAACATGGAACAACCAAGGCAACCCTGCCACTCCCATGTTGCCGAGACCGACGCCCTCCACACTCCTCAAACCACATTGTAATCATGTAATAATAATAATTTCAAACATATTCTCACTGTAAACTAATATAGTTTCAAACACATTCCAAAAATGTAAAAAATGTCAAATGTTATTTTGCCACTTTCTTGTCACATTCCAGATACATATTATATACTAATCTTATTTCAACAATATTGTAGTCAAACTATATTCAGAATTATTTTAATTATGTTTATATGTGTTGAGATATGGGAACAAACTATTTATATTTGTCTTATTTTAAAAGTTTATTGTTCAAGGAAATATATGTACGTAAATTAGAACATAGCTAGTCCCTATATAAACTTTTAATTATTTTTATATATACTCACAATCATATTACAGGTAAACTGTAGTTTGCCATTTATTTTATTGAGGTCATGAAGGCATTTGATTCCCTGAAAATGATTGGCTTCTTTGAACAGATGTGATGAATTCAATAGAATTTAAAAACCTGTAGGTGTGTATCTATCTCACCTGTAATGTTCCAGGTGTTTGACTGAAATGGCTCAGTGACCAGTTGGTGCTTTTGTGGTCACTTAGGCATAAGGCCCCCTGTCCACACAATGTGGGATCAAACTCCATAGCTCATGTGATGTGTAATAAGACACACTTCTTTTGTGCGTCCATTGAGCGCAGTGAATGGACGGAGTGTGGGAAACAGAGGAAAGCTCACTCTCAGAGCCCGACTGGGACAATAGCTGCTGAGGCCACAGACTTACACCAGGAAGCACACATTACTGAGTATCTAACGAGGCACAAATACATATTTTAAATCTATCTTCTATTTTTAATAAAAGCTTCCTGTTTGGGGTAATAAAGCTAAACTAATTATTGTGAGCAACCACACTTTGAATCCTGTACTTTCTGAAATTGAAATTACTGTTGAGTTCTGTCTGGGACAAACCAGTAACAACTGTAGAGATTTCTCATACTATTAAAACAGTCAAATTCTTTTGTGAGTTAAAATCTGAGTCATATAGATGCTTTGAGACTTTCAAAAGCACAGCCACATAAACCACAAACAATGAATACATTCATTAATGAACACAATGAAAATGAAAATGCTATTGTGGACTTACATAAACCCCATTGACCTAGACACTGAAATATCATACACTGGTGAAGTTTCGAAAATTATTTTTACTTATTATTATTACATTTGGAAGCTGAAATCGAATAGAATTTTACTGTCGTTCACTCCAGTGTGCTGTAGTACTGACTGTATTAAATGGTTCTTTAGCACTGCTATGAAGCTCTGCTAGTTTGTTTTCTCATTTAGTACATGTGTTGATCAACCCTTACAGCTGGACTGCATTCTTTCTCAATGTTTGTGTTTATCTGCCTCTTTATTAAGGAATATTGGTCTTACAAGTCTTACCCCAGGGGGCTTGTTTGAGACTCTGCTGGTCATGAAAAGGAATTAGCATTTAACTGGGCACACTTCTATTGTTCAGCAAGAGTTTTATCAATGGACAGAGTGTGGGAAAGCTCAAGAGAGTAGAATTACACTTCCAGCATCATTACCAGTCTCAATCACACCAACACCTGATGGTTCATTATACATGAAGACAATTACATAAATTAAATGAATGTGTCATTACTGTGGGGAAATCAGGGTAAACAAATCACTTGGAAAAGTTATGAGGGAGACAGTTTTTAAAGAAATGTATAATGATGGGAATAGGTTAATCTACTTTGTATATGTCTATGTTCACACTTTAGATGTTATGGCTAAATGCTTTGAGAAGGACAGATCAATGCTTACAAATTAAACTTGCTGTCTCACTTTATGTATGTCACAGTGGTTGTCAGGATGCACCACATTCAGTGACTTAGTGCTGATGCAGGATCGACCACTGATATTCTTTCCCTCCAGATGGCCATTGTTATTACCCTCTCTGTACTGCACCACAGAGCCAATTACCATCACTAATGGCCCATTCAGCATGCTGGACTGTCTTTGTGCTGCACTGACCACAGCACACAGGACTCAGTGTGGGAAACTCAGAGCAGCTCACTACTCACACCGACTACCAGCCTGAAGACTTAAGAAAACATAATGACGAGAAAGGGCCGTTCAGCCCATCTATGCTCGTCATGTCCTAATCTAAAGAGTAGTACTGCATCTAGCCTAGACTTCAATAGCCCAAGTGTTTCTGCCTCTACTACCCGACCTGGCAAGCTGTGCAAGGCATTGACAACTCAAGAAAAACGTCCTAATATCTGTGCAGAATTTGCCTTTAACTAATTTCCACCTGTGGTCTATTGTTCTGCTGACCCCACTTATCTTTAAAAATCTTTGGTAGTTCACTTTGTTAATCCCTTTTAGGAATTTTAAAACCTCAATACAATCCCCCCAAAGTCTCAATTTGCTAAGCTTATATAGATTGAGTGCCTTAAGTCCATCCTCATAACTTTTACCTTTCATACCATGTATCAATTTGATTGCCCTTCTTTGAAATTTTTCAAGAGCTTCTATACCTTTCTTGTAGTGCGGTGCCCAGAACTGCACACAGTACTCTAAGTGAGGTCTGACAAAGGCATTATATAACATTAATATAACCTCCTTTGATTAATACTCAATACTTTTTGCTATGTATCCCAGCATCCTGTTGGCCTTTTTCGCTGCTGTAACGCACTGATTTGATGCAGATAGACTTTGATCAACTGCAGTTCCTAAGTCTATTTCAAATTGAACACCTCCTAATTTTCCTCCTCCAATAAAATACTAATTTGTTATGTTTTTATTTCCCACATGCATATCTTTACATTTAGCAATATTAAATGTCATCTGCCACGTTTCTGCCCATTCTTTGATTTTGTTTAAATCATCTTGGGTTACTTTAGTTGATTCCAAACTATTTGCCAAACCCCCAAGTTTAGTATCATCTGCAAATGTAACTATTTTGCTACTGATGTCCCTATCAAGATCATTTATGTAAATAAGGAAGAGCAGAGGTCCCAGCACCGATCCCTGTGGTACTCCACTGCCCACAGCACCTAGGTCAGATACGGCCCCACCTACTGGTACTCTTTGTATTCACCCTTGCAGCCAATTATGAACCCACTCTGAAACAACTCCTGAAATTCCTACTGAATTAATTTGAACAATGAGCCTCTTGTGTGGTACCTTGCTTTTTGAAAGTTCAAATGTATAATATGATAAGCCTGGTCCAGGTCAACACACTTTGTATCCGCTTCAAGAAAGTCCAGGCATGACCTCCCTTTGAGAAAACCATCTTAGCTCTCCCTTAAAATACTTATTGTTTTTCAAGAATGATACCAACTTGTCCCTAATAATATAATCCAGTAATTTACATGCGATGCAAGTTAAACCGAGAGGCCTATAGTTCCCTGGGTCTTCTTATATATTGGAATTATAACCAGTCATCTGATATTTCTCCAGTGTTTATGGATTACAGAAAAATATCTGTCAATAGTTTATATATAATTTCCCCAAGTTATTTCAGTACTGTCACGTCTCGTGTTCGTGTTCCCCGTAATTAGGTGTTTTCATTTATTCCATGTTTTCCTGGTTGTCTGGTCCGTGTTTTCACTTTTACCTACCTGTTCCCAGTCTTGTCATTGTATTATCGTTTTCACCTGTTCCTCATGTGTCTGATTGCAGTTAGCTGCATTCGTGTTAATTCCTGATTGTTTCTCGTTATGTCTGATATAGTTAGCTGTTCGTTTCCCATGTTCATTTCCTGATTGTCTCGTTATTGTATTATCGTTTTCACTTAATTCCTCATGTGTCTGATTGCAGTCAGCTGCATTCATGTTTATTCCTGATTGTTTCTTGTTATGTCTTAATGTATTTAAGCTGTGTGTTTTCCCATGTTCGTTGCCAGATTGTCTTGTGCTTTGCGTATGCTTACACTACTCTCCAGCGTTTTCTCTGTTTCCCTGTGTTTCGTTTCATCGTGTTTGTGTTCGTGCTTGTGCTCCAGTGTTCGTCTTGATCTCAGTCTCGTTCCCGCTCCCCCCGGACTGCTTTCACGTTATCGACCTTCACCTGCCCACTGACTACGCCTTGCCTGCCCCTGATACCCCTGAAGCCCGGAACGAACTCTGCCTGTCCCCGGCCATTCTTTGGATCCCTGCATTGCTCTGATTACTCCTGCCTGACCATCGCCTGTTTAAACAATAAAATAAGTTATTGCATTTCTGGGTCCGCGCCTGGTTTTCTGGTACCAATCCTGACAAGTACTCTGGGATATATGCCATCAGGGCCTGCTGCCTTATTTGTCTTAAGTTTTTACAGTTTTTGTAATACTTCTACGTCCCTTATCTCAAAGTCCTCCAAAACATTCTGTACATTGGCTATACATTTAGGCATATTTATAACCTATCGTCTAGTAAAGCTCTCAACAAAGTAACTGTTTAGTGTGTTAGGAATATCCTTATTGTTATAAACCAAAATTCATTCCTTATTCTTAATGCACTTAACCTCATTAGCTTTCCTTTTTCTACTACAATATTGAAAAAACTTCTCAGGGTTACTTTTTGCATCTTGGGGAATTTTAATTTCAAACTGCCTTTTAGCTGCTCTCATTTCCTTTTTAGCCTTAGCCCATATATTACAATAATCTAACTTGTTTCTCTTTGAGTTTTCCTTTTTATACATTCTGTACAGTCTCTTCTTTTGCCTCAAAATCTCTCGTAAAGATTTAGTCATCCACTGCGGAGACAGTTTTTTCATCCTATTTTTTCCTTACTTTTGGGATGAATTTACACTGTACATCTACAATAACCCTATTAAATTTAGTACATTTTTCATTCACAGTTCTGCAATCGAGAAGTTTTACCTAATCTATATTACTTAAATTCTATCTCATTTTATTAAAGTCAGCTCATCTGAAATTAAAAAGTCTAGAGTTAGATGAGGCTGTCCTAACTTCAAAAGTTATCAAAAGTAACTGCACTGTGATCACTTGTCCCTAGTGGTTCTACTACCTCTGCGCTGCAAATTCTGCCAGGATTATTACACAAAACCAGATCCAGTATTTATTTCCCTCACATTGGCTGAGTAACAGATTGTACCAAAAAACTGTCATTGACCACATCTAAAAACTCCTCTTCACATTTACCCTGACCTGACACTACTTCCCAATTAATAGAAGCGTAATTGAAGTTGCCTATTATTCATGTCTCTCCTTCAGCACAGGTTTGTTTTATGTTACCAAAGAGCATAGTATTTATGTTACGTTAGTCCGTCCCACTTGTACAGGTCACCCCTGTCCCAAAAGGAGTCCCAGTGTCCCATAAACCTGTACCCCTCTTTCCTGCACCAGGTTTGTAGCCACGTGCTAAATCTCCATATACAATTCTGCTTGCCTTTACTAGCATGTGGTACTAGCAGAATTCCAGAGAATTCCTAATTTTATAAATGTGTCCTGCAGAACCTCAATCCTACCCTTACCTATGTCATTGGTTCCAACATGGACCATGACCACTGGATCCACCCCTGCTCTGGCCAGGCGCTTCTTACCTCTTCCTGCAAGGGCTGGAATCAGTTAAACACCACAAGCTCTGGAGATGCCGCCCCTGCATGTGCGCACTCTTTTCTGTGCTTGCGCCCTACCATCACCCAACTCTCTCTCCCTACGTGCTCTAGAGTCTCCCCACTACCCGGTTTAGGCGTTCATGCTACCTTTCTAAAGGGCATACTAATTCGTTCCTGGAACTCTACGAATTCTGCAGGGCAGTCGTGACCAGCAAGTTGAGATTCGAGATCAAGAATCTTGCTCTCGAGATGCTTCACAAGCTGGCAACGGTCACAAACAAACAGCCGGTGGCCGTATTTTAAACCCTAATTATTAGTCTATTGCTCTCCCTGCACTGAACGAATTACTGCCAAAACAGAGACACCAAGTCGATAAAAATACAATCAGTACCGAGGTGATTCCGAACAGTCAGGTGAAGAAATGTATAAATGGCAACAAAACCCCTCTTATAGCTAACTAGAAAACTTTCAGTCCGGTTGCCTGTACTGAGTGAGCTAGCAGCAGCCAACTGAAATGGCTAATCTCAACAGTTAAAGTTAAATGTTTAAAATTGAGCAAATAAAAGCTAGTTAGCTATCAAATATTCCCCTGCTCTTGGATTTGCTCCTGAGAGGGCGAAAAACCACAAAAAATCTCGCGACAGCTGGATGTAATGCTGAATTTAGGAATCGGTTAGCTTTTTAACAAGCTGGCCAAAGCTAGACGGGGAAAAAATTGAAAATTCCCTCTCTGTCCCCTAATGGCAACAAAAGTTAATCTGAAGAGCAAATCCGTTTACCATTTCTGATGACAAAAGCCAAAACACAATCAACAATACAAAACACAATCCCAATAATCTCAACAACCGAAACAGCAACAAACAATCCAAGTAATCCATTTTACCATACGTAACATGCAGAAATGATGAATTCAATAGAATTTAAAAACCTGTACGTGTGTATCTGTCTCACCTGTAATGTTCCAGGTGTTTGACTGAAACGGCTCAGTGACCAGTTGGTGCTTTTGTGGTCACCCAGGCATAAGGCCCCCTGTCCACACAATGTGGGATCAAACTCCATAGCTCATGTGATGTGTAATAAGACACACTTCTTTTGTGCGTCCATTGAGCGCAGTGAATAGACGGAGTGTGGGAAACAGAGGAAAGCTCACTCTCAGAGTCCGACTGGCACAATAGCTGCTGAGGCCACAGACTTACACCAGGAAGCACCAGGGGCGTGGCCACATGGGTGGCACGGGGCGGCACCTGCCACCCTTGAAATGAGCTTTGCTACCCCGCTTGCCACTCCAAGTTCCAGCTAAAAAAAACTAAAATAATCTGTGTTGTACCTCACAATGTTGTTGATTCAAATATTAGTAAAATGGTATTTAAAGTATTTTTGGTTATACATCTTATCATAATAGGACACGGAAT
>JAINUG010000741.1:0-65110 GCA_029706075.1 Aldrovandia affinis | reverse complement strand
GGTAATATCTTTTGTCGCTTTATTAACGTCTTCAAAGTTATTTTGGTAGTGTGAATGTCTCTCTCTCTCTCTCTCTCTCTCTCTCTCTCTCTCTCTCTCTCTCTCTCTCTCTGTCTCTGTCTCTGTATCTCTCTGTCTCTGTCTCTCTCTCTCTCATCGTCTCTCTCTCTCTCTCTCTCTCTCTCTCTCTCTCTCTCTCTGTCTCTGTCTCTCTGTCTCTCTCTCTCTCTCTCTGTCTCTGTCTCTCTCTCTCTCTGTCTCTGTCTCTCTCTCTCTCTCTCTCTCTCTCTCTCTCTCTCTCTCTCTCTCTCTCTCTCTCTCTGTCTCTCTCTCTCTCTCTCTCTCTCTCTCTCTCTCTCTCTCTCTCTGTCTCTCTCTCTCTGTCTCTCTGTCTTCTCTCTGTCTCTGTATCTCTCTGTCTCTCTCTCTCTCTCTCTCTCTCTCTCTCTCTTATTCTCTCATCTCTCACACACTTTCTCTCTCTCTCTCTCTGCAGGTGTTGGGCTCTCCCCGAGGTGAGGAGGAGTTGGAGTTTGAGGGCTCGGCGATGTTTGATTGTTCGGCGATGTTTGAGGGCTCGGCGATGTTTGAGGGCTCTGGGGGGACCCGGAGGGGTCGGGGATGGACGACGTCGAGTCACTTCTTCCTGGAGGAGAGCACTGGGTACACTGTCCTTCCTTGCCATTCTGCACAGCGTCATCTCTTTTCTCTGCATCATCGGATACAACTACCTCAAGGCCAGCCCCGCCCCTCACACACCTCTCTGCTGGGGGGGGCTATCCATCACACCTGGCTCACAATACTTTAACCCTTTTAAACACCAAACATTTCCTGCAGGTTAGAGAACGTTTTCAAAGAAACATCTATTTTCGCCAACATTGACCGAAACGTCAGCCACTTCAGCAGTTAGCAATTTCAGAACTGCTGTTTCTCCACCCTCCCTTTACCTGGGAGTCAGGTGTGAAGACACACTGGCCAATCAATTGCAGTAATTGTTCAATTAACAACCTGAGAGAAAGGAAAGCCAGGACCGAATTTAGATTTGAGGCCAGAACCCTGCTGTAGAGTTCACACTCTACATTGTCACACTGTACATTGCATACAGCCAGATTTAATTTATTTTTGCACATCTAGCAACTTGTTTTTAGACCACACAACAAGTATTACAATAAACCGGCACTTGTGACAGCCTGACATTGACACAGGAAATTTGTGATTTAACAGAAACCTCTCTCTCTCATTGCACAGCATGGCAAGAGTCTGATTAACTTGGTCCAGTGGTTTAAAAGTTGGGAAGGCAGAATTCACCGAACCTACAATAAACTCAAGCAGCTGATGAATGCATATTGAAAATTGGCACAACAGATTCACAGCACAAACAGAACAATAAACCATCAATGTATTACAGTTTTTTTCAACTGCTAACATGCATTGGTCAAAACTGAAGTCACATTGTCAAAACTCTTCACACAGTCAGCGAAACAGAAGTCTATGTGGACCAAACAATTAATCATTTTTCATTGCTTTCACACAAAATGCATTCAATGACCACATTTTCCAAAATCCATGAACTCTTTTCTCATTCATACTCCACCACCGGCAAAACACTATATATTTGCAGCACATTTTTCAAATGCTAACACACTGTTTTCAAAACTGTTAAAAACGCATTCAAAACAGAATTACGTCACAATGTGTGCAGCACTGTCCAATGATGGTTTGCTGTTACACAAACCACTCACTGCATAATCGACTTGTGCCAGCAGAGGAGAGAGGGGCAGGAAACTCCCCTACCTTCATTGTTGTGTGGGATAATGTGGCATTCCACCACTCTGCTGCAGTCACAGACTGGTTTGCTGCACATCCCAGGATGTTAGTACAAGGATGTTAGGATGTTAGGAGTTTTTCTCTGCGTGGAGGTGGAAGGTGTATGACCACCGTCCACATGACCAGATGTCCTTACTGGATGCCATGAATGTGGGGTTTGGAGACATTTATCCTAAAGACTGCCAGGGTTGGATTAGACATTCCAAAAGATACTTTCCAAGATGCATCGCCAGAGAAGACATAAGATGTGATGTTGATGAGAACTTGTGGCCAAATGGAGGAGAGAGGAGAACTAGAACCCTCACAGTACTATACAGTATGAGTGATTATAATATACATGTTGTTGTTTTTTTGTGATTATTATTGCAGCCCTGGAATTTCAGGAAATTGCTATTTTTTGTTTCAACTTTTTATTTTTCACAAGTAAATTACTATATAGAAGATATAGAAAAAATTCACGATATTGAAGCAAATTTCTGCTTTTCTGATTCATTGTTGTTACATATACTTTAGTACAATCAATAAAGTGAAAAGGTGTTATTCTTATTCTATAATGAAATACTGATTTATGTGAAAAATCATTCAAACTTCAAAGATAAAAGTTCATAATTTATGTAATGCTCCCTGTTGTTAGTGTTTTTTAGGTCAGTATGTTATGAGTGACAATGTATGCTTTCTGAGTGACAATTGTTGCCTTATTTTGAGACATGTATGAAGTGTTTTGGTGGTTTGAGTGAGTTTTGGAAGTGAGATTAACTGTTTGGCCAAGATGCATGTTGGTAATGCAGACTGTATGAAGAGTTTTGAAAAAGTGTCTTCAGTATTGACCGATGCTTGTTAGCAATTGAAAAAAACTGTAAAACATTCAACGAAGTAGCATAAGATCACAGGATATTAGAACCCATATTGATTGGAAAAGGAAAACATGGTTTAGACAACCAGCTCACAAACGTCTAAAGGCTGTCAGGATTTTTGACCATAAACACACACATAAACACACATGTCCAACATCATTGTCAACGGACATATACAGTACATTGTGCTGTCTCAATTCTCCTGCACCCGATTAAGTGGTAATTGAATGATGAACTGCAATGACTGCTGCAATAAACTGAATGACTGTTTGGCATGCTTTTAAATAAAGGCTCCATCAGCCCCTTGGTGCTGAAACACGTGCCATATGACAACCCAAGATTTTATCCAGACCATACTTATGATGAAACGTCTTGCCTTACTTCATTATATGAGTGTGGGCATCTGTGTACCTTTCGCCAGTTATCCTTTAGGAGCCAGCGCACCTTTTTTTGAAAGCATAGTGCAAGGAAAATACTTTTAGTAATCTGTGAAACAGATCCATTCGGAGTGGGCAGGGTGTTTAAGCTTGAACCACTTTGTTGTTCTTCAGGTTCCTCTGGTTATCTTCAAGAGAGAGAAGGAACTGGCTCGCAAGCTGGAGTTTGACGGTCATTACGTTACCGAGCAACCAGAAGATGATGACATCAAGGGCCAATGGGACAGACTGGTGCTCAACACACCGTAAGACTGAACACTGGCTGAACATCTACATCACAGACACCTGGCCTCTCACTGTTACAGTGTGGGACTCTAAAACAGACACCTGGCCTCTCACTGCTACAGTGTGGGACTCTAAAACAGACACCTGGCCTCTCACTGCTACAGTGTGGGACTCTAAAACAGACACCTGGCCTCTCACTGCTACAGTGTGGGACTCTAAAACAGACACCTGGCCTCTCACTGTTACAGTGTGGGACTCTAAAACAGACACCTGGCCTCTCACTGCTACAGTGTGGGACTCTAAAACAGACACCTGGCCTCTCACTGCTACAGTGTGGGACTCTAAAACAGACACCTGGCCTCTCACTGCTACAGTGTGGGACTCTAAAACAGACACCTGGCCTCTCACTGTTACAGTGTGGGACTCTAAAACAGACACCTGGCCTCTCACTGTTACAGTGTGGGACTCTAAAACAGACACCTGGCCTCTCACTGCTACAGTGTGGGACTCTAAAACAGACACCTGGCCTCTCACTGCTAAAACAGTGGCCTCTCACTGGACTCTAAAACAGACACCTGGCCTCTCACTGTTACAGTGTGGGACTCTAAAACAGACACCTGGCCTCTCACTGCTACAGTGTGGGACTCTAAAACAGACACCTGGCCTCTCACTGTTACAGTGTGGGACTCTAAAACAGACACCTGGCCTCTCATTGCTACAGTGTGGGACTCTAAAACAGACACCTACAATGACAGAATGTACATTTCTAACATTTTCTGGTAAAACATTCCACAGTCTGGCTTCACTGAGGAGACACGATCACCTCTTATTTTCAGTTGAGAAAATGTGTGACAGTGAGAATGCTCTTGTTAAGTGATCTTAGTCCTGTACTTGATTTTTAGGCAATGGAGAGTTCCTCTGACTGCTTAGGGGCCAGACCATGCAATGCTATAAAAGTCACCAATAAAGCTTTAAAATCAATTCTCTTTGCTCTTTGATATTCCTCTGTAACGTTTCCTGATGTTGTACAGCTTACTGGGCTGTGTATGTGTGTTAGCTGTTTCTGCCCTTTTTTAGATACACAGTAATTTGGCTGTGATCTGACAGAGGTGTTAGTGGCTTGACTGTGAATGCTCTGAAAGAGAATGGATCCAAATCTGTGATCACATAGTCAGCAATGCTACAGCTATAGGCAAATGTCCCTTTGTTTGTGTCGTGAAAAGTATACCTTGAGGCGAAGGCAAAGGCTAATACAGTGGTGACTATGAAACAAAGGAAAGTATTAAGCAGACATGTACTGGAACATAGAATGTTGGGTCAGCGTCACAAGTACACTTCTCGCTTTTAAGTATTGGACCAGCTGTGCCACGAATACATTATGACATCAGAAAATATAGGAGGATGAAGGGGTGTAAACTATATGAACAGAATTGTGAATGGGAGTAAACCTAACTAAAGAGACAATAGTGGCAAATAGCCTAAATGTGTTGGTCATTTACATATGGGGAGTGACTCAATGTATAGAGGAGGTACCCCAAAGAATGACCAGCACATTTTATGGTATATAAAGGGGAACCCCAGGCAAAAGGTCAGCTGATTCCCAGGGTCAACTCGGCTGTATTACTGTATTATTGTAATAAAGTCTACTCAAACCCACAAGCTCAAGTCTCCGAAATAATTCTTCATCAGAAAAGATTCCATGACAGAAATTTGGCCTCACGAACAGGATTGGAAAAAAGAGACTGGACGAGCGGTGAACCTGAGGCTGAGGGCAGCTTGGACGGATCGCACAAAACCGGTGGCCACCTTAAAAGGTAAGAAGAATTCTGCTTTAGTTTAGGAGTTTGTGTGATTCGCTCCGGGTGTCAGCTCCAGCTACAGGACACCAAGTAAGTCTCTCCAATTAAAAGAACTAAAACGTAAAATTGGAAAATATTGAGACTGAGCTTTTGGTTTTTTGTAAAAAAGCATGCATGATCTGTGATAAAGAGGGCCTTGAGTGTTTTGAAAATGTATCTTTGTTTTGAAAAGCTCTAAGTAGAGTCACGTGTGAGAAAAAGTCCTGCAAGAGATTAATACTTTATTGTGTTAACTGGGATCTGTGGCGTGCTTTGTTGATGTTCATCACGCTGAACGTCTGCTCACACACGTAGGTAGAGCCAAACAACACCAGCATCCTCTGTGCCATCTTCCGAATGTTTGTAAACATGGCTTCGCTTAGTGAAGCATAAAACTCATCCAGTTTAAGAGAGTTGAACTTCTCCTTTAAGACGGACTCACATTGAAGATCGATCAGTTCCAATTGCAAATTTTCCCATTTTTTTCCAATTGAGTCTTCTGTCAGGGGACATGACACCAGCTGAAGTGACTTGTCAATTTTTTCTAAATCAGAGAACCGATGGCAGAATTCTCCGTGCAGGTCGTCCAGTGATTTGCTGTATTTCTTCACATGTCGAGGGGCCTCTTTCAGCGTCGCTAGTGTGGGGAAATGAGCAAATGATTTGTTCGAAATTTGTCTTGAGAACAAAGTCAATTTGGCTTTGAAGGCTCTCACATTTGTGTACATTTCGTGCACAAATTGATCTTTCCCTTGTAGCTTCACGTTCAGCTCATTCATGTGTGTCAATATGTCCACAGCACAAGCAAAATCACAAAGCCAATCTGTGTCGCTCAGCTCAGGAAAATCGTCGGCTTTCCAGATTAACTCCAAAAATGAGCTAATCTCCCCTTTGAGCTCCCACACTCGTTGACATACTTTCCCTGAACATAACCAGCGGACATGAGAGTGGTAAAGCAAGTCCTGGTGATCAGCATCGGTTTCCTCAAGGAACTTAATAAATTGACGATGCTGAAGTCCCCTCGCTCGTATACAGTTAACAAGTTTTACGACTGGATTCACTACATGATCAAGCTGCAATACAGATTTACACAGGGCTTCCTGATGGATTATGCAGTGTAGGAAAATTACATCCAGGCCAGGGTTTTCCTCTTTCACCTTATCCTGGATTCTTGTCAGCAGCCCGACGTTTTTTCCTGTCAAGTTTGGTGATCCATCCGTGTTTTCTCCTCGTGTTTTCCCCTTTAGGGATTCCATGGTCAAAGATTCCTCCGTTATCTCAAAATTGTCATTAATCCCTCTGATAAAAATTAAGAGTTGAGCGGTGTCATTTATGTCGTTACTTTCATCCAGTGCTAACGAATATAACTTAAACGACTCAGCTTTTTTGTTTAACTCGCTGGCTATGTCTTCATCAATTAGTTCTACACGGCGAGTCACTGTCCTGCGTGCTAAACAAATCTTTTCAAATTAGTTTTTGCTCTCTGGACACAAGAGACCTGCTGTCTCTACCATGCATTCTTTCCAAAACTCCCCTTTGGAGAAAGGCTTGGTGGCCTTTGCTAATTTGAATGCCAGCAAATAACTTGCCTTGGTACTTGACTCTTGAATAGTAGTTTGTCGGTGAATTTGTTTTTGCTGAGTCTGTAAATTGACATTGACATTTGACAATTTTCAATGCCTGAGAATTCTTCAACATCAAGGAACAATTAAATACCCTTCCAATCACACTTCAACAATTTAAAATTATTTGAATCATATGCTTTAACAATAAAAGATCCCTACAATAATTTTAGATGACAAGCTCCACAACTAGTATCAATGTATTTTATTTATGCATTTTTAAAAATGTTTAATTATTTCAGAGCATTACCCCCGCTTTCACAGTACTGACAGGAAAAGTATTATTGAAAAATAAGCACACAATGTATCTGTAAACTACCTCATAGAATGATCACTTCTAAATGTAATTTCTTACAGCCTCACTCTAACATTGCATTCCATACCAACAGTCAACATTTATCGGTGTGTGGAATGCCATTATTGTGATGTCCGAACAAGGACCCAGGCGCAGACCAGGATAAGGCAGTAAAGGAACATTTAATCAACAAGCAAGGTTCAAAAGCCAATAGTCAGAGTAAGATAAGGTACAAAATTGAAATCCAAAAGAGTAGTCAAAAAGGCAATACAAAAGTCAAAACCAAATAATCAGAAAGGCGAACAAACAAAATCGGAAGGCAAACTCGAAGTCAAACAGAAGGGGTGTCTCGGAAAATACAAACAAACTCTGGCTTACACACAATCGGCACAGTGAATGATGATCAACGTTCTGACAATGAATGAAAGCAAACACGGAACTTAAATACAAACGGGGAAGGGAAACACTATAGGAATCAGGTGTGACTGGGAGGAGAGAAGGGCAAGAACACAGGTGAGAACGATAGGGATCACTAATACAATAACGAGGGGAGAAAAAAGATACAGACTGGGAAGTACATAAACACACTGAAAATAAATGACCTGGACTAGCAGGTAGACACATGCACAGTTCGAAGGGGAGGAGCGCATAGAAAGAATCTGCAGATAAAGCGAAAAGAGAGAAGCATACAGGGATAGGACAATGAGAGAGAATGATAGCGGTAGATAAAAGCGTGAGATAATTAGTAATTAGTAATGTTAGTAACTTAATCTAAATCCCTAATGTTAGTAGATTAGTACTATATACATCTAACTAATATATACAGAGTGTTTTAGAAAGAAAGAAGGAAGTAAACGAGATAGGAAAACCCGTAAAGTCGAAATCACCCGAATAGTGCAATAACAAAGACGAGGAGTGGATTATCGAAAAACACGGAACACAGACAGACGCGAAACAGACGTGAATGAACCGTAATGATGAGAAAAATAATAAAATACAAAAACAAACGTGGCAAAACATAACAATTATAGTAAATGCTGTTTTGCTGCACAGATTTCAGCTATAGTATAGAACTTGATTCAGTATCTGATGAATTGCTTGCTGCTGGATATAAATACAGGGATGATTTTACCCCAAATGCTATAGTATAGAAACCACCCAGCTTGATTCAGTATCTGATGAATTGCTTGCTGATATCTACCCTATCCTATATGGATATAAATACAGGGAGTTGATGAAATAATTACATTAAATAAGTCCAAATGAACTGAATATGTTCAAAATAACTTGTATATTGGAAGAACTAAATCACAATGAAAAAGGAGTCTACACGTGTTTCATATTAATGCCAATTTTAGTTAACAATATGTTTCTGCTATAAAATACATTTTGCTATAAAAAACATAAAAGACAAATCAACACTTTAATATGTGAGTTTAATCATGAAAGATCGAACAGATGTTTTGATCTAATGGTGGCTTACTGTTGGCCTAGTTCAGGGGTGGGCAATCTTACCCTGTGGGGCGGTGTGGGTGCAGGCTTTTGTTCCAACTGAACAGTGACACACCTGATTCCACTAATCAAAGCCCTGATTGAAGACTTTGATTAGCTGATTAGTCAAATCAGGCGAGATACTGCTCGGCTGGAACAAAAGCCTGCACCCACACCGGCCCACACAGGGTAAGATTGCCCACCCCTGGCCTAGTTGGTGCCCAAATTGCAGGTGCGTCAGTCACAGAAACGGCAAAATGATTTAATGTGGGGAACAGTGTCGAAAATCATGACAGCATATGCCAGACAAGGAAAAACTGCATCAAGAAAGAGATACAGTGGTCTCAAGTCAAAGCTCACCGGCAGGGATGGACGGGGCACTTAACAGGAATGACCTGAAAAATGACCACAGAACTGAATCTACACCTGTTACCCAGTCTCAACAACAAGGTTGTGAGCTTCAGAAAGCTGATATTTATGGTAAGGCTCCCATTCGGAAATTGCCAAACCAACCAATTGTAACCTAGGCCAATGCGCAACAATGCATAATCCGCTGTAATTTGCACAAAACCTGGATTTATGAGCGGTGGAAGAAAGTAATATGGTCTGATGAGTCATTTTATTATTTTTCCTAAATCTTTTTCCTTCCTCTCTCCCCCCCCCCAAATATCAGATCTAAACATCATGGAACCTTTATGGGCAGTTCTGGAACATTGAGTGCGGAGTAGATTCCCACCGCCTTCATTTCTCACAGAACTGGAAGCTTTCCTCTTAAAGAGTGGGCTGGGGGCCTCATTGAAATTTATATCCACAGAAAATGCCACAGAGATGACACATCCCTTTTATTTTACACTTAAAGTTTTGTAATTTATCCAAGAGGAAACAGGGTCTTACCACCATGGTGAGTGGGTACAGATATCTCCAGCACGTGATGAAATAAAATAAACCGCGGGTTCAAAACCAAACATCATCTTAATATCCCTCAAAAATCTCTGTACACCTGAGAGGAAATCGGAAATAGGTGGGAGACATCCTATCACTTTTATTACTGTATGCAAATGTGAAGAGTTACGCTCAGAAAACTTTAATAGATGAGAACTTAAGAGGTTTGTCTTACCGTAGACTTGAGATATAACAAAGCAGGAAGTGATGACAACAACCATGAGTCCAAACCCTGCATTGTAGTCATCAAACAAGATCAGCCAGTACATTCCAGCGCCAGATGTAACGGGACCCACACCTTCTAAAAGTTACACTTTTGACTCGTCAGTCCACAGAATATTTCCCCAAAAGTTTTGTGGGTCATCAAGATGTTTTTTGGCAAATGTGAGATGAGCCTTTGTGTTCTTTTTGGTCAGCAGTGGTTTTCGCCTTGGAACTCTCCCATGGATGCCATTTTTGCCCAGTCTCTTTCTTATTGTGGAATCATGAACACTGACATTAACTGAGGCAAGTGAGGCCTGCAGTTCTTTAGATGTTCGTCTAGGGTCTTTTGTGACCTCCTGGATGTGTTTATATTCTGAGTCCCTGTTCTGTGGTTTTGGTCGTTGTTTATGTTTCATCTGTTCCCTTTCGTTATTCGTTATTCTGTATTGTGTTTTCATTGTTCTGTCACGTCCCGCTCCCTGTCTGTTTCTGTTCCGTCTTAGTTCGTGATCCACTCCCTGTCTTGTCATGCACTTCGGTGTTTAGAATTTCCGGGTTTCCTCCGCCTTCGCTTATTTTCTCGTTTTCTTCTTTCCTACTTTCGTGATCGCACTTTGTATATATTAGTTAGATGTGTACAGTACTAACTAACTAATCTACTAACGTTAGGGATTTAGATTTAGTTACTAACACTACTAATCACTAATTATCTCACGCTTATTTCTATCGCTCATTTCTCTCTCCCATTATCCTATCCCTGATTAGCTTTCTATTCTCTCTTCATACGCACGGAACGTTTCTCTTTGCGTACCTCCCCTTTTACTATGCACGTGTCTGCCTGTTCTCCCAGGTCGTTAATTGTCTATATGTTTGTATAGTTCAGTGTCCGTGTCTTGCGTTTCCCCCTTGTTATGTAATTATCTCTTCCCTGTGTTCCATCCTCTCTCTCCTCATTGTCTCACCTGATTTCCATTGTGTCTCCCAGTATATATGTTCAGTGTACTAGTAATTTGTATTTCCCGAGACTATCCTTCTTTTTACGACTCCGAGCCTGCCTAGTGATTTTGATTGTTTGCCCTTCTGCCTTCTTGATATCGACCTTTTGACTACCTGTTTTCGACTTCTCTCTGCCTCGTGTTTTTGTACCTCCGATTCTCTGATTCCTGGTTTTGACCCTTGCCTGCTAATAAACTACTCTTTTGCCATATCCCTGATCTGCGTCTGGGTCCTTATCACGGTCGTCAAAGAACGTACTGACCAGGATGGACCCAGCAGATCCAGACCAGCTCTGCTTCGCCCTCGAGCAGCAAGGTGCCATGCTCGGACGGCACCAGGACCATCTGGAGAGGGTGACTGAACATCTGCAGTCTCTCACCTCCGGTTTGGCGGAGCTTACCCTTACGCTGCGAGCTCCGGTTCGTAACCCCGCACCTCAGCATGCCGCTGCGCCTCTACCTCTACCCGAGTCTTCCTCTGCGCCGGTGCGCGAACCACGTCTGCCTCCTCCTGAGAGGTACGCAGGTGAACCGGGGGGTTGTCGTGCGTTCCTGACGCAGTGCCAGCTTATCTTCCAACTACAGCCATCCACGTTTCCCAGCGAGATATCCCGGGTCGCCTACGTCATCACTCAACTGACCGGTCGTGCCAAGTCCTGGGCTACCACCGCGTGAGAGGGCTCTCTCCCCAGCTGTCAGGGTTTTGACCGGTTTTCCGAGGAGATGAGGAGGGTCTTGATCGGTCCAAACAGGGTCACGAAGCTGCTCGGGAGATGCTCTACCTCGCCAGGAGGGAAGGTCGGTGTCGGACTACGCCATCCAGTTCCAGACACTGGCTAACTCTTGTGGCTGGGATAAGAAGGCTCTGTACGACGCATTCATTTTTGGGCTGTCCGAACGTCTCAAGGACGAGATTCTTACCCGTGATCTCCCTGAGTCTTTCGATGACCTCGTCAGCCTGGCCATCCGTGTTGACTCCAGGGTCCAGGAGCGTCGCCGATTCCGTAGCTCCGGGGTCGTTCCAGGACCGGAGGCGGTCGGATTCAGGTCACCTGCCAGATCCAACTGTTATCCCAGAGCTGTTCCCGCATCCTTTCCCGATCCAGAACCTATGCAGCTGGACCGTGCTCGTCTTCCCCGTCAGGAGCGTGACCGCAGGATGGCGACTAAGTCCTGTCTCTACTGCGGTCAATCAGGGCACTTAATTTCCAACTGCCCAGTAAAGGGCCAACGCCCGCTAGTTAGCGAGGAGCACTAGTGGGTGTTATTCCTATTGAACACTCCTCCAAACAACGGACCTGCCTGCCGGTTACGATTGAGTGGAAGGGTCAGAGGCGAGAGACCACTGCTCTCATTGACTCGGGAGCAGAGGAGAGCTTCATCGGCGCTGGTGTGGTCACCAGATGGGGCATTCCTGTCTCTAACCTGTCACGCCCTCTTATGGCCAACACACTTAACGGTCAGAGACTCGCCCAGATTACTCAGATCAGTTCCCCTCTTACGTTGCGCATCTCCGGCAACCATCAGGAGAGAATTAATCTGCATGTCATTGACTCTCCTCATGCGCCGATTGTTCTTGGTCATCCATGGCTGGTACGCCATAATCCCTCCTTGGAATGGAGTACTCACAGGATCATGGGTTGGAGCCCATCCTGCTCGTCCAACTGCCTCCATCAGGCCCACTCTTCTGTCCCGAGCTCTCTTCCTCCCGTGAAACCGTCTGATCTGTCCACCATCCCCTCCGAGTACCTGGACCTCAAGGAGGTTTTTTCCAAGTCCCGAGCCACCTGTCTGCCTCCCCACCGTCCCTATGATTGCGCTATAGATCTTCTGGCTGGCGCTACCCCTCCCAGGGGCGTCTGTTTTCCTTGTCCCGTCCCGAGACAGAGGCTATGAATGCTTACCTCCAGGAGTCTCTGGCCGCTGGTATCATTCGTCCTTCCTCCTCACCCGCCGGAGCGGGTTCTTCTTTGTGGGCAAGAAGGACGGATCTCTTCGCCCATGCATTGATTACCGGGCACTCAATGACATTACGGTCAAGAACCGTTACCCTCTCCCCCTCATGACTTCAGCGTTTGAACAGATCCAAGGAGCCACCATCTTCACCAAGTTGGACCTGCGCAACGCCTACCACTTGGTACGCATTCGTGAGGGGGACGAGTGGAAGACAGCCTTTAACACTCCTACTGGTCACTGGGAGTACCTGGTTATGCCATTCGGCTTGACCAACGCACCGGCTGTTTTTCAAGGCTTGGTGAATGATGTTTTGAGGGACTTTATTAATCTGTTTGTTTTTGTTTACCTTGATGACATTCTTATTTTTTCAAGGAACCCTCAGGAACATACTGTTCACGTCCGCAGTGTGCTCCAGCGTCTCCTGGAGAACAGACTCTTCATCAAACCGGAGAAGTGCGAGTTCCACTGTCAGACCACCACGTTCCTGGGCTACATCATCTCGGCCGGGAGCCTCCAGATGGATCCTCAGAAGATCAGGGCCGTTCTGGACTGGCCCCGGCCGGTGAGTCGCAAGGAACTTCAACGTTTTTGGGATTCTTTAACTTTTACCGCAGATTCATCAGGAATTACAGTACCCTGGCAGCACCCCTCACAGCCCTCACCTCGAGCAAGGTTCGTTTTGACTGGACTCCCCGAGCAGAAGAAGCCTTCCACGCTCTCAAGCAACGCTTCACCTCTGACCCCATCCTCATCCATCCTGACACCACGGCCCAGTTTATCCTGGAGGTTGACGCCTCCAACATCGGGGTAGGGGCCATTCTGTCTCAACGATCCTCCAAGGATGGAAAGGTACACCCATGCGCCTTTTTCTCCCACCGACTCAGTCCTACAGAACAAAATTATGACATTGGCAATCGGGAGTTACTGGCTGTTAAGCTGGCCTTGGAGGAGTGGAGACATTGGCTGGAAGGCGCCCAAGTTCCTTTTTTTTTTTGACCATAAGAACTTAGAATACCTGCATACTGCCAAGAGGCTTAACTCCCGTCAGGCCCGTTGGTCCCTCTTTTTTGCCAGATTTAACTTTGTCCTGTCTTTTCGTCCCGGTTCTAAGAACACTAAGCCTGATGCTCTATCCCGCCGTTTTGACCTACCCTCCGATTCATCCGATCCCGAGACCATCCTACCCCAACGTGCCATCAATTCGGTTCTCCTGGACATTGAGAATACTGTTCGCTCTGCTCTGGAGGGAGAGGTTGGTCCCAGCCGCTGCCCCACCAACCGTCTCTTTGTGCCTACCTCCGTACGATCCCAAGTGCTTCAGTGGGGTCACTCCTCTCGCTTTTCCTGTCATCCCGGTGTTAACAGAACCACTACCTTTATTCAGAGACGTTTCTGGTGGCCTGCCATGGTCCAGGATGTTAAAGATTTTATTTTTGCCTGCTCTGTCTGTGCCCAGAACAAGAGTTCCCACCAACACCCCCCTGGTCTATTACAGCCCCTTCCCATCCCTCACCGCCCCTGGTCCCACATAGCTTTGGACTTTATTACTGGTTTGCCCCCCTCCAACAACAACACCACCATCATGTCTGTTGTCGATCGTTTTTCTAAGGCGGTGCACTTTATCCCATTACCCAAACTTCCCTCTGCTAAGGAGACAGCCACCCTTATCATTCAGAATGTTTTCCGTTTACATGGCATCCCCAACAATATTGTGTCTGACAGAGGTCCCCAGTTTATCTCCAGGTTTTGGAAAGCTTTTTGTTTACTCATTGGTTCATCCGTCAGTCTTTCCTCAGGTTTCCATCCCCAATCTAATGGCCAGACAGAGCGGGCTAATCAGGTCATTGAAACCGTTCTGCGTTGCTTATGTTCTCAGAACCCCTCCTCATGGAGTCAACAACTCCCTTGGGCGGAGTATGCGATTAACTCCCAAACCTCTTCCTCATCCCGTATGTCCCCCTTTGAGTGCTCCCTGGGCTACCAACCACCCTTGTTTCCCAGTCAGGAGGAGGAGGTGGGAGTTCCCTCTGCTCTGGTCTTCATCCGTAGATGCCGACGCACCTGGAACCTCACGCGTCGCAACCTCCTCCGAGCCAGTGCCCGCATGAAGGAGACGGCAGACAAAGGACGCTCCAAGGCTCCCGTTACCGTATTGGGCAGCGGGTCTGGTTGTCCACCAGAGACATTCCCCTGAAGATGGACCACCGCAAACTCGCACCCGATTTATTGGTCCCTTCCCCATTTCCAAAATTATCAGTCCCACTGCTGTTGTGTTGAAATTACCCCATACTATGCGTCGTATTCATCCCACCTTTCATGTTTCCCGCCTCAAACCCCTTGTAACCCACCCTTTGTGTCCCGCCCTGAGCCACCCCCACCCCCGTCTTATTGATGGTGGAGATGCCTACACGGTCCGTAAATTATTGGACGTTCGCCGCAGGCCGTGGTCGCCAATACCTGGTGGACTGGGAGGGCTACGGTCCCGAACGAAGCTGGGTCCCTTCCCGCTTCATATTGGACAATTCATTAATCAGAGACTTTGAATGTTCCCGGCCTGTCTGAGATTCTGTCCAGTGTTTTGACCCATGCCTGTCTGAGATCCTGCTCCGTGTTTTGCCCCTTGCCTGTCTGAGATCCTGCTCCGTGTTTTGCCCCTTGCCTGTCTGAGATCCTGCTCCGTGTTTTGCCCCTTGCCTGTCTGAGTTCCTGTCCCGTGTTTTGCCCCTGTCTGAGTTCCTGTCCCGATTTTGCCCCTTGCCTGTCTGAGATCCTGCTCCTTGTTTTGCCCCTTATCTGTCTGAGATCCCGCCACGTGTTTTGACCTGTTAGTTCCCACCCTGTGTTTTGACCCTTGTCGGCCTGGCTTTCCCTGCTTCTTGTTTGTTCATCTGTTTTTTGTGTCCCTCCTGTTTAAACGCCAAGAGGCGTTTCTTAGGGGGGGGGTCCTGTTATATTCTGAGTCCCTGTTCTGTGGTTTTTGGTCGTTGTTTATGTTTCATCTGTTCCCTTTCGTTATTCGTTATTCTGTATTGTGTTTTCATTGTTCTGTCACGTCCCGCTCCCTGTCTGTTTCTGTTCCGTCTTAGTTCGTGATCCACTCCCTGTCTTGTCATGCACTTCGGGTGTTTACATTTCCGGGTTTCCTCCGCCTTCGCTTATTTTCTCGTTTTCTTCTTTCCTACTTTCGTGATCGCACTTTGTATATATTAGTTAGATGTGTACAGTACTAACTAACTAATCTACTAACGTTAGGGATTTAGATTTAGTTACTAACACTACTAATCACTAATTATCTCACGCTTATTTCTATCGCTCATTTCTCTCTCCCATTATCCTATCCCTGATTAGCTTTCTATTCTCTCTTTCATACGCACGCAACGTTTCTCTTTGCGTACCTCCCCTTTACTATGCACGTGTCTGCCTGTTCTCCCAGGTCGTTAATTGTCTATATGTTTGTATGGTTCAGTGTCCGTGTCTTGCGTTTCCCCCTTGTTATGTAATTATCTCTTCCCTGTGTTCCATCCTCTCTCTCCTCATTGTCTCACCTGATTTCCATTGTGTCTCCCAGTATATATGTTCAGTGTTTTCATTTCTCCGTGTCAGTACGTTGATTCAATTTTCCCTGAGCCTACCTTTCCGAAGCCAGAGTAATTTGTATTTCCCGAGACTATCCTTCTTTTTACGACTCCGAGCCTGCCTAGTGAGGATGAGTCGTCGATGCGCTCTTGGAGTAATTTTGGTAGGCCGGCCACTCCTAGGAAGGTTCACCTCTATTCCAAGTTTTCTCCATTTGTAGATAATGGCTCTCACCGTGGTTCGTTGGAGTCCCAAAGCCTTAGAAATGGCTTTGTAACCCTTTCCAGACTGATAGATGTCAATGACTTTGTTTCTCATCTGTTCTTGAATTTCTTTAGATCGCGGCATCATGTGCTGCTTTTTGAGATCTTTTAGCCTACTTCACTTTGCCAGACAGGTTCTATTTAAGTGATTTCTAGATTCAACAGGTCTGGCAGTAATCAGGCCTGGGTGCAGCTTGTGAAATTGAATTCCGCTTTCAAAAAAATGTGGTTAATCGGTTGATTTATTAAGGGGGGGCAGTTACTTTTTCACATAGGGCCAGGTAGGGTTGGATAGCTTTTTTCCCTTAATAAATGAAATCATTATTTAAAAACTGCATTTTGTATTCACTCAGGTTATCTTTGTCTAATATAAAAATGTGTTTGATGATCTGAAACATTTAAGTGTGACAAATATGCAAAAAAAGAAGAAGTGTGTGTGTGTGTCTGTGTGTGTGTGTTTTAATCATATACAAATCATGTGTTCAGGAAATGTAATTTATCAGTAAATGTTTAGGATTCTGAAACAAGGGAGACTTACCTTTGATCAGTTGCATGGTCCAGGGGTACAAAGGTGTAACATAAGGAAAAAATGACAACTTCACAAAGTCACTAATTAATCATCAGGGCCCGTATTCACAAATAATTTTAAGGGTAAAAGTTGGTCCTAACTGCGCAATTTAGGAGCAAGTCCCAAAAAGAATGGGCGTGTCACTCATAAATTTAGGAGTCCTAAATTTTTGGGATAAGAGTATTTCACAAAGGGTTTGAGAGCTAAAAACAGCTGCTAAGTTCAGGAGAAGTTAAAAGCAGCCAAGAGGACTTCTAAGTCGCTAAAGACTCACGGCGATCCAAAAATCTGCTGCGGCCGGCAATCGTTGTCGCAATCGCGTCAACACTGGAGATATTGAATGATACAGAGCTCATAAAAAGGTACCGCCTCAATCGCGAGGGTATTATATATATAATATTATATATATTATAGCCTATATAGATACCCTCTGATTGTTTAGGAGATGCAGACATGTAACCAATTGACTAGTTTCATGTTAAATCAGTGACACGTAGCCTACATTTGTATTTTAGAATCTTTATTAGAATATAATAGGGGTGCATCGGATCATTTTTCCGATCAGCAAAAAAAATAATAACGGGACCAAAGGCGCGTTTCGAATGAATGATAATTTCAGTTTTTCAATGTAAGTTATTTCACTAAATCTTTATTCGAAAATTTCACAAAATACATTTTTAGATTCAGTACGCCTTAGGCGATGTAACTAGGGTGGTCTTATGCCTGAATTAATTTAATTAAAAAATTAAAGATCGCTAATGTTTCAATTCTATTTAATTCGGTCGCGTTTCTAAAAACATGCCTCCCAGAAAGGCATTTAGTATGAAAAACAAAGCAAACCAAAACATACATGGTTGTCTATCTCTTCACTGTAACTCTGCATCGAGATTTAGGGAATTGTTACTGTAAAAACAGCGGCAGAAAAACAATTTCTCTATGATGACCCATCCCCTATATCAGCCAATCACTGTGGGCATTCTGAGTAAACTCGTTCATGAGAAACAACGTCATCCCTAGCAACGACGTCAACCCCGCCCTCACTCTTAGCTAGGAATTCCTTAGTACGAGTTTGTCTTTGGAGCTTTGTGAATAGGTTTTAAGGTGGGACTCCTAACTAAAAGGTTTTAGTGCGATTTAGAAGTACTCCTAGTGGTAAGATAAAATGCTTTGTGAATACGGGCCCAGAACATTAATCATTTGTAAGCCTTGATTAGGAGAACAAAGGTTTTGGTCAATTTGAGAGGTTCTATTATATTATCTTTATTTTATCAATACCCAGAATGCATTGTGGGTGTGGTCTTTTTAAATATTTACACATTTATTGACTTAGATTAAAATTCTATTTTTTGATTTTCGCGAAACGTGCAAACTCTCTCTCGAGTTTGTTGCCGCTTTTTCTCCTGTCTGTCTTTCTCTCTTTGTTGATTTCCTCAGGGCCACAGCAGCATTATGATCGGAGATGGCTTTTTTGTTCTTGGATCTTCGTGCATCTGTCCGTGTTTCTACGGCGGGTTTCGTCTTACTTTGTTTCTTCTTTTCACGAAGCATTCTTTCCCTCGCTTTTTTCAGCCAGCTTTTCCTTTCGTAATATTCTTTTTTCTTTTTATCCTTTTTTCTTTTTCTTTTTTTCTCCAATCCACTATTGAATTCGTAGAATCTTCCATTGTACAATTGTATAGTTTCGCAAGCGAAGCATTTAAATGACCAGATGTTTTGAACTCCCGCGAATGTCACGTTACGTTTATTACACAACTTTGGCTGTTTCCAGTCCCTAACGATCTATTGTTTTTATCCCTACTTGTTCAATTATTGGAACCCCCTTCTAATAATTCATCGAAGACCTTCTGCTTGGAGAAGAAATGGCCGCTCTGTGAGCGGAGATGAAGCTACGAGTTTGAGCATTTTATATTCACCACGCTAACTTGATGTGTAAACTGATACCACTACAACAATCCACAGCTATCAATGATCAAAATATGTGTTCAGGGTACAAGAAAATGTTACATTTCGGGAGTTACTGAGGAAGAAATCGAACCCGGTCTGGGTCAAAATGTCCATACCCCTTTGGGGTGGAAAGTCCCCAAGGCTTACTCCGCCCTATTACACATCATTTTTATAAGACACCACAAGTCATCGCCAGCTGACATCTGACATAAAAAAATTAAACAATTAATGGTACTGACCTCCCACTTAAACTTCTTCCCCAATCCACCTGCTAGCGTGACCTTGGGACCGCTTGGTGCCACAACACTTCTTATCACCCCGGCTCCCCCCACCTTCATGTTACCATAAATCTAGACAATGTCAGACTAGACTACAGGCCAGGGGCCCTCTTGCGCGCCTCCAGGCCTTCCATGCGCAGGTGTCCATGGCCTTATCTCTGCCTGGTACAGACTCTTCTTATTACAGACTTACAGACTTACTTCTTATGCATTCAATATTTCTCATACAAAAATTATTACAATAATAAAACAAAACAAAGTTTACAA
This sequence comes from Aldrovandia affinis, assembly GCA_029706075.1. Taxonomy (NCBI): domain Eukaryota; kingdom Metazoa; phylum Chordata; class Actinopteri; order Notacanthiformes; family Halosauridae; genus Aldrovandia; species Aldrovandia affinis. The sequence continues at coordinate 45,528 of JAINUG010000741.1, read as the reverse complement.
GGTTCATAAATGCAAATATCACTAGGTTTTTTCTCTCACATTACTTACCAAGAAATCAAGAACATTTGGTACCAACAGAACACTTAGGATATGAGAATGACAGTTCAAGCATTGCTATAGTTAACTCGTATTTTACGCAGTCCTAAGAAAGCTTTTTCCAAAACAACAGTGCAGGATCTCCATGCAAATTTTAAGTGCGTAAATTTACAGCGACTGTAATTTTGGAGTCGCTATTCAAGAGAGAGAGCTGGAAATTCGCAAAGAGTAAGTAAATCTTATGAGAAGTCTCATGTATTGTTTTCGGAGAGAAATTTGGTTTATATAAATTTAAAATGTATTTATTTTGTTTCATGGATGTGCCTGGAGTGTCAGGTGCCTCTCTGTGTAGTACTGGACAGAGATTGTTTTGCAGCCTGGCATAGCTAGGCTAGACTGCTATGATATATAGCACATGTATATAGTTTTTGACTGCATGTATATAGTTAAAAAAAAATATATATATATATATATATTTTTATTTTTTGTACATTTATTTTTTAAATTAAGTTTTTTAGGCCAATGTACATATTTGTATGTTTTATATGAAGTGTGATGTTGTTGTTTTTAAATCATTTTCTCATACCAAGGCCTTGGTGTGACAGAAACAGAAATCAAAAATCTTGGTACACATTGTGTGTTGGCTGTGTGCAATAAAATACAAGAATATAATGTAAAACAATTTTTTGGGGGGGGCGATTTTCATTGCAGTTCACACACATATAATACAATGGAGTGATTTTATATGATTTCTATCATGTAGCTGAGACTGTTCTGAAAAAAATGAGGTATAGGACTTTATGGTAAGAGGTAATGGTTGAAAACAATTTAACAAAAAGTAAAAGGAGGGAAAATCGGCCAAAATAAGCTTAGATCTCTGAGTTTCACAGTACTTGAGGCGTAAATCTGGGTTATGTGGTTGGTTATGTTTTTGATTTGATAATTTTCTTCGTTTTTTTCTAACATTTTTGCATTCAATGTTAAACCATTCTTCATTTTGGTTTAACTTCTTATTTTGAATTTTTAGGTTAGCTTTATTTGCTGCTTTTTGTAAGATATAATTGATGTTTGTAACTGCCAGATTTAAGCCTGCTTTGTCATTTTGGTAGCGTGTATTGATGAATGTGTTAATAGAGTTAGTTAATTCATCTGCACTGTCTTCAGCCCATCTGTATGTTTGATTTAGTTTATACAGCTTATTGGGCTGTGAGTGTGTGTTTCTGATGTGTATAATTATTTTGAGAAACACATTGATTTGGTTATGGTCTGAAAGGGGGGTTTGTTGCCTGACGGTGAATGCATTGATGGAGGAGGAGTCCATGTCAGTAACAAAACCCACCTCTTCAGACTCCACTACCACTGAACACTGTCCATCTAGTCAATCTGTCGTCACCACTGTTTAGTTGTTCTACACTATATAAAAAAAAAAAAAAAAAAACACTAACCTTTCTTTCCCAGTGTTACAGGTATGATACGCAGACGCCTGCAATGATGTCTATTGCTGTATTACTGCACTGATCTTGTGCGCTAACTATGATTGTTCTTACCTTGTATTAATGCACATCTTGTAAGTCGCTCTGGATAAGAGCGTCTGCTAAATGCTTAAAATGTAAAATGTAAATGTAACAGCATGGTCAACAACACTAGTCCCAAGAGCTGAGCAATATGTGAACCTTCCTAAAGAGTCCCCTCTGATCCTACCATTAATGATGTATAGGCCTAAGGCTCGACAGAGATGCACTAACTCTCTTATTTATTATATATATATTATATATATATATAATATATAATAAATAAGATATATTTATACTTTTTCCTTTTTCATTTTTTGATGTTGGGATGCAATAACCCCACCATGCTTTGAATTCTTTGCAAAGAGAGGCTGCATCCTGGCCATCCTGTTATGGTACATGTGCATTATTTTGCATTGAGATCTCTATGTATAATAACAATTGGTGGTTCTGTGTGGCTCAGTAGGTAGAGCATGGCGCTGACAACGCTTAGGTTGTGGGTTCAATTCCCCCTGGGACCACATATACTAAAAAATGTATGCATTCACTACTGTTAGTCGCTTTGGATAAAGCGTCTGATAAATGACCTATATTACATTATATATTATAAAACTAATACACATTAACACTCACATTGAGTTGAGCAGTCTGGCACACAGGACACTGAGCAGGTGTTTGGTCTCACCTAGCTCAGAGGGAGGAGGGGTAGGTGGGGCAGGAGGCATTGTCAGGGCTGTGGCGTAGCTCGGTGGTGGGGGTGCACTCTGGGGGGTGGGGGCTGATGTGGGGTGTGTGGGGGCGGTGACCAGCGGTGCTGAGGGGTCCTGGGTTGGGCTCTGCTGACATTGGAGGGTTCCTCTTTCTGTCTGTCTCGATCCCTCTCTCTCTCTCTTTCACTGTATCTATCCCTCTCTCTCTGTCTCTATCCCTCTCTCTCTCTCTCTCTCTCTCTTCTCTGTCTCTATCCCTCTCTCTCTCTCTCTCTCTTTCTCTGTCTCTGTCCCTCTCTCTCTCTCTTTCTCTCTCTCTTTTGCTGTCTCTATCCCTCCCTCTCTCTCTCTTTCGCTGTCTCTCTTTTGCTGTCTCTATCCCTCTCTCTCTGTCTCTATCCCACTTTCTCTCTGTCTCTATCCCTCTCTCTTTCTCTCTCTTTCGCTGTCTCTATCCCTCTCTCTTGCTCTCTCTCGCTGTCTCTATCCCTCTCTCTCTCTCTCTCTCTCTCTCTCTCTCTCTCCTCTCTCTCTCTCTCTCTCTCTCCTCTCTCTCCCCCTGCTTCCTGCTCTCTGTCTGGTCGCCATGGCAACCAGGGAAATTGCAGTTTCAAACTTTCAGTTCCAACTGTCACTGCTGTTTAAAAGTAAACTACTGAGCCTCCAGCGCTCAGCACAATATATTCCTCACACTTTCATTTCATATTGTTATTAACCCTAGATGAGCTCAGTTTGCGTTTACATGCATTTTATTGGTTAAAATATCTTCCCATTTCTCCAGGAAATATGATAAAAAGTTAATCTTTAGGAGCTCATCTTTCTTGTGATCTCTCTACAGTGGAAGAAGTCCATATTCTAGAGCCCAGGACCAGAGAGGACTTCTCTCCCCTTCTCTCCTTCTTCTCCTCCATCACATTCCTGTCAGCTCACACTGGACCCCAACACAGCGTTTAGAGACCTCCGTCTGTCTGAGGGGAACAGAGAGGTGACACGTGTGTGACAGATCCAGTCATATCCTGATCACCCAGAGAGATTCAACAGCAGGGCCCAAGTGCTGTGCAGAGAGGGTCTGTCTGGGTGCTGTTACTGGGAGGCTGAGTGGGGAGGAGGGGGGTTGAATGTGAGACCTAACTTGTTTGATTGTAACAAAATATACTTTTTTTTTCTATAGCATTTTCATAATATTTTATTAGTGATATGTGTATCAAACAGCTGAAGAATGACTGAAAACATATTTCAAACAATAAAAGAATAAAGAAAATGTCACAGAAGTTGCGCAATGTTGCGCAAAGTTACTGTAAACCACGTGATAATAAATAAACTGAAACTGCACGTTGTTAATGGTTATTGTGGTCTTGTTTCTCCATGCCGTGAAACACACTGTCAGTGGGCGTGTTCAGGACGTTATATGTGTGTATAAATGCAGGTCCACTTCTACTGCTGTGCTTAACTCCACACCTGCACAGCGTACTCTCCTGTCCTGGTCTACCTGCCATCAAGCAAACCTGATGAGCTACAAAAGTACTGACTTCGGTGAGTTTGTGTATTTTATCATCAACAAAAAATGTTTTTCATTATTATCAAAATGTTTATTGTAACAAAGTAAAACCATTGAGAAGGGAAGTTAAGATTGCTCACATGATGGTGTTATACAACAATAATTGCAAAGATGGTGCACATTTTTTACATGTGTGTAAATACCAGTTGTACAGGTATACAGGTGATCAGTGGTAATAACCAGGGGTGCAGATAAGTGGTACACATACTGCTGCCATTATGTTAGCTATCTGGCCATCGCCACGTGCTGTATTTCAGGCTGCATCCAGTGTAGCTGCGCTAGTTATATGAAAAGTAAACGCATTTTTATTCCATATTATTTAGACCTTCAAAAGCGATTGCAGTTACACATTTGAGAACGCATTGTGTGTGCTGTGTTTTCCAGGTATGTCACTCATGTATTTTATGTAATATCTTTAGTTATTTAATGCACTGTACTGTACTGTAGCCTATGTCTTTAGCCAACTGGTTTGCTGGCTAGCCAGCGTGGTGTTCTCGTAATGGCGTTATAAAAATATTGAAAAACTGGGCATGTCGTAGAGATCCACGGTAATGATATACATTTTACATTATATTTTAAGCATTTAGCAGACGCTCTTATCCAGAGCGACTTACAACATGTGCATGATGTAATACATGGTAGGAACAATCATAGTTTGTGCAAGAGATCAGTGCAGTAAAACAGTAGTAGACATTGTTGTACGGAGCTGCAACCGTATTTGTAACACTGGGAAGGGAAAGGTTATAAAAAATAAATAAAAAATGTAAATGAGTAAGCAGGGATACATATAAAAGAAGTGTTGAGCAAGTAGGCAGTGGTGATGACAATTGGCTAGATGTACAGAGTTCAGTGGTAGTGGAGTCTAAAAAGTTGGGTTTTGAGTCTCTCTGAGAGAGAGAGAGAGAGAGAGAGAGAGAGAGAGAGAGCAGGCCAGAGAGGCTACATGTTAAGACAGAGAGCGAGCAGAGAGAGGCCTATGAGAGAGAGAGAGTGCAGGCCAGAGAGGCTACATGTTAAGACAGAGAGCGAGCAGCACAGAGAGACAGAGCAGGATATAGGCCGCGAAGCACAGGCAGCAGCATCTTTTGATTGGAACGGTTTGGTGGATGAGGACACAGGTCCTAAACGACCAAAATTGCAGCATGGACAAACACTGATAAATGTGTCGGACATGGACACATTCCACAGCAAAGCTGGTTCATGCAGATGCAATGGCATGGGCATCACACAGTTGCTGCAGATTGGACGGTGGTGACTTTTATTTGGCAGTTGGAACCTTCATACACACATTTTAAAACCCCTTTTTCATAGCATTTGGAGAGTCAGTGTTTACATTTTACATTTTACATTTTAAGCATTTAGCAGACGCTCTTATCCAGAGCGACTTACAAGATGTGCATCAATACATGGTAGGAACAATCACAGTTAGCGCACGAGATCAGTGCAGGAATACAGCAATAGACATCATTGCAGGCATCTGCGTACCATACCTGTAACACCGGGAAGGAAAAGGTATTTTATTTTTTTTTTTTTTTTTTTTTTTTAAAAAGAGTATAGTGTTGAACAAGTGAACAGTGGTGAAGACAATTTAGCTAGATGGACAGAGATCAGGGGTAGTGGAGTCTGAAGAGGTGGGTTTTGAGTCTCTTGCGGAAGATTGGAAGTGATTCCGCAGTCCTGACCGATTGCGGGAGGTCGTTCCACCAACGAGGGACCAGGACAGAGAAGAGGCGAGACCGCGAGGAGCGGCTGCCAGGCGCCCGGAGGGATGGGGCAGTCAGTCTGCCAGCGGAGGCGGAGCGGAGGGGTCTGGACGGGGTGTAGGGCGTGATGAGTGACTGGAGGTATGGGGGAGCAGTACCTCTGGCCGCTTGAAAAGCAAGCACCAGTGACTTGAATCTGATGCGTGCTGCGATGGGGAGCCAGTGCAGAGAGGAGAGTAGAGGGGTGACGTGGGTGAACTGTTTATTTGTTAGTTCGCCAGTTTTAGAGCGACCACCATTGTGGTGTTTTTGTTTTGCGGGAATGTAACAATAAATTAATTAAAAATGTAGGCTTGTGCTTTGCATGCATACATCTCACATTCTCATTGGGGGCCGAGCCCCCCTAAAGCTCAAATCCTAGAATCGCCCCTGGTGCAAACATTCCACTTGGAAAGGTTACAATCCTCAATGACGTTCATTTGTAAATATGCATGTAGGAAATTGCAGGGCTATCTCCTTGGGCAGAAGTATTTGCCGCAAGCTTCTGACTCGCATAACGAAAAGAGAAAGGAGCAGGTCCAGTCAGCTGATAACATGTCTGCGCAGACGAGTCAACAGAAGGCACAGACCATTATGTTTCACACCTTTTATTTCTTCTGCACAGGAAATCTTTTGCATCGATTTAAAGGCTATTCTTGCCCACACTGTACCTTGATGCCCTAAATTACAGCTGTTGTAGATAGCATCAAACAATGACTTTTGAACTTTGAGGTTGGTGCACAAACAAGGCACTGCGCTGATAGAGGTGAAAAGATCATTCTACGCAGAAGGCAAAACGATCCTGTCTGTTCCAACCAACTCCGTTGACACAGTAAGTTTACACTTAAGCATCGCCAAGAATGACAGGAGACTGTCAAACAACTGTCCATGATCAAATTTAATCAAAGTCTAAACCTTTTTATTTCATTTGAGTTCATCTGTTTTAGCCTTTCATTTGTATAAGCCTGCACACTATATAATTGTAATGATTGTGTCTTATTTACCCATTTTTGTGCAGGTAATATAATTGGGCTTTATATCTACTTCCTATTGCCCGTTGCCCAACACTGTAAAAGTCTGCCACGCGTCTGCGGTTCTTTGCACTGAAAGCAACACGTGACATTCTGGAAACACTGCTGTCAATCATCCTCTGTTCTTACTTAGTGGCAAATGATGTAGATTACTGGGGAGGGGCAATGTGATCATTGACAGACAGAAAGGCTCTATCGGCCTCCTGCATTGAGGGATGACTGAACTGCAAGTGAAAAAACTGCCCCAGATAAACTCCACATAATGCATCGTGTACTGCCCTATGTGTGATCTTGGCGCAGTGTCTGTTGGGAACTGTAGTTCTCAATGGTATTAACATATAGCATTATACTGATTGTGCCAACAAATTGGACAGCTCACTGGTGTGTACATGAATACCACTTCCAAGAGTTATGTCCACCTTGAAAAATGATTTGTATTTATTTATTTGTACAGGAAAGGTATAAAGAAACAATGTGAAAGATAAAATAAAAAATACACAGACAGGTACAATTCTGTGGCCTGGCTCAGTTTTAAACCTGTTTTACAGCAGGTTCCTGTTTTGTAGATGAAAGGAGAGAGATAAGACAGGTGTAAAAAAGATAAATGAAGAAGAGGAGATATAGTTGGAGGTTAGAGGAGAAGAAGAGGGGTAACAGGAGATGAGGGACCAGAGCAGTGCCGGTGCTAGTGTAGTGTACCCAGATTTGCGGTGCGTGCAGCCTCGTCCTCCCGTTTGAGTTGCATCACATGTCCCAGGGGCCTTTGTGGCCAGCTAAACTTAAGAGTGTTCGGCTAGTTATGTTCACAAATATTCAAGTATGAAAACCAAGAGTGTTTTGAGTGAAAGTCCCTTTTTCCCTTTTCGAGTGTATGTGACGGCATCACCGTCACTGGGTGTGTATGCATTGAGAATAACCCCCGTGTGATTCCGATGCGTGTGTTGTACTTCCCCTGAACTACATGCTTTATTTTAAATAAAAAAGTAGTACTGAAATGGAAAAAGCTAAATCTCTCAACTCTCGATTGCGTGGCGTCCACCGCTACATTATCATGTTTAAAATATTTATTTGCACCGTTGTCTGTGATGACTGCTAGCACCTGGAGTTATGCCCCATTCATCTGTTATTCTTTTTAGCTCTAAACTAATGTTGTCAGCTGTATGCTGTCCATAGTAACTACAGGTTTCTCAAATAAACTCCTGCATTTTTCAGTTGTCAGTGAAATGACAGGACACTTTATTAAAAGGCGATAATTATCCGTGTTCCATACACCGCACAACCCCAGATAATAGCATCGATAATAACAGATAGGAATCGACGTCCGCATCGCGTAAGTTACCTCGTTGTTTCCAAAGGGTACCATAATCATGAGCTACTCCAAACGCATACCGTGAATCTGTATAAATTGTGGCTGTTTGTCCTGAAGCTAAGATTCATGCAGGGGTAAGTGCATATAGCTCAGCCATTTGAACAGAGCATGAAGAAGGCAGGGTATGACTCTGCACATTCAGACAGCATAACCTGAAACAAGGCGGCCTTCTGGAGTGCGAAAGGAGGAACCATCCGTATAAAACAGAAGTTCAGAATTGGGAAATGGTGTGTTGAAAAGTGCTGGGTTTTAGCACTCAGTAAAAGTGCTTTGACTGCTTGAGGAACCAGAAGAGCGAGGGCGGTGCCCAAAACTAAGGGAGCAGATTTCTCAACAGCAATTGCAGCAGCCACTGAGCGAAGACAAGGTGGAAATGCAGAAGCAACAATGTCTAATTGTTTGCTGAAATATGCAAAAGAGCTATGTTTTTCTATTATAAATCTGTGACCCGAGTCTTCACGGGCTCTACAATGTCTTTATATTACTTCCAAACCAACACTTTAAGATAGACAATGGTACCACATTTAACAATCTTGTGTCTTATGACAAATTTCCCAAAATATTTAACAAATAAAAACAACACACTATTTGAAACCACCACTAATTCTAAGGTTGCAACCAAAATTTCTGTATCAGAGTTTGGAAGTCTTACTTTTGTAAAAACACAAAAAGATAAATAATTAAAAAATGAAATAACACAGTTATCTTTTTTTCTCTACTGTCAAGAGAAAAATTGTTTTACTTGTGCTGTTTTAACTCAGCTCCATGGTGACAAACATAGCCCTGTTTCAGCAAACAGCTTGATGCGGTTTCCTGTGCACTTCCTCCTTATCTCTGCTCTCTTGCTGCAGCTGCCATTGGAAACAACCAAGTTTCCAGGAAATTAGAACGCAGATGGTGCTCTACAAATTTAGAGGTTTTTCGCTCTGCTTGGAAGGACAGCCTCATAGAATACAAGCATGCCCTTATTACAGCTAGGTCATCGTACTTCTCAAAATTAATTGACCAGACCAATTTAACACGGTAGCTAAACTGACAAAAAAACTGTCTTCAGTTTCCATCAGTTATCCTTCGATGACTTCATAAACTCGTTTACTGATAAGATTGAGACAATCAGAGAACAAATTATGAAAGTGACTCCAATATCTAGCACTCCAACTCCCGAGATAGCACAGGGCTATCAGAAGCAGGATTGCGTAGAGACCCTTGAGTTTTTCACTCCCTTGGATCTGGACAAATTTAGTAAACTGGTAATGTCCTCCAAATCATCTACATGTCTGTTAGACCCCATACCAACAAAGCTTATTAAAGAGCTTTTGCCTGTGCTATCCCAGCCCATGTTAGATATCATAAATACATCCCTATTATTGGGTTGCGTACCTAAGTCTTTAAAAGTGGCAGTAATCAAGCCTCTTCTAATGAAACTAAATCTTGATCCTGTTAATCTGAAGAACTATAGGCCCATTTCAAATATTCCCTTTTTGTAAAAATTTTAGAGAAATCTGTAGCTCAACAATTAACTGCTTTCCTAAAAACGAATAATCTGTATGAAACACTACAATCAGGTTTTAGACCAAACCATAGCACTGAGACGGCACTTATTAAAGTTGTAAATGACTTACTGTTAGCATTGGACACTGGTTGTGTTTCTATTCTAGTGCTCCTTGACATAAGTGCTGCTTTTGACACTATTGACCACCAGATTCTCCTTCATAGGCTAGAAAACCTGGTTGGTTTGCGTGGACGGGCACTCTCATGGTTTAAATCATATTTATCAGACAGGTTTCAATTTGTGCAATTAGATCAAGAGTTCTCTGACTACTCTCAGGTTAAATATGGTATTCCACAAGGCTCAGTGCTGGGACCATTACTGTTCTCATTATACTTGCTACCACTGGGTAATGTTATTCGTAAACATGGTGTAAATTTCCATTGCTATGCCGATGATACACAGCTGTACATATCAATGAAACCAGGTGAAATACTTAAACTCACTCAATTAGAGGCTTGTATCTCTGATATAAAGAATTGGATGACAGTAAATTTCCTGCTTTTAAATTCAGATAAGACCTCCCGCGTGGTCCAGTGGTTACAACGTCCGACGCTGGCCACGGAGACCGGGGTTCAATTCCCCGTCTCGCCAAGTGTCGGCTCTGGCCGGGAGCGCCACCAAGGGGCGGCGATTGGCTGTCCGCCCCAGGGAGGGGGGAGGGAAGCCGACGTGACGTTCGCTGCGTATAAGAGTGGCCCTGTAAGTACCGGGGTTCGGTCGACGGCTGGCGAGTGACGTCTCGGAAGAGGCGTCACTTCGCTTCGTCACTACCGGTCGCAGGACTACGGCAGCAAACTCACATTACTAGGGGGGGATTGACATAAAAATAGCGGGTCTAATTGGCTACCAAATTAGGAGAAAATGGGATAAAATCAGAAACAAATTTTTTTAAATAAAAAATAAATTCAGATAAAACAGAGATGATGGTTTTGGGCCCCCAAAAATTAAGGAACAAGTTGGATCTGCAGTTAAATGCAGGTGATTGCATAGTTACATCAAGTCTAATGGTTAAGAACCTTGGTTATATTATTGATCAGGACCTTACATTTGACACTCATATTAAAAACACTTCCAGGGTAGTTTTCTTTCACCTAAGAAACATAGCTAAAATCCGGCACATTCTGTCATTAGAGGATGCAAAAGCCTTGATGCATGCTTTTGTTGCATTGAGGCTAGACTATTGTAATGCCTTATTATCCGGCTCCTCTAGTAGCTCTCTAAAGAGTCTTCAACTAGTACAGAATACAGCGGCACGTATTTTGACTACATCGAAGAAGTATGAGCACATTACTCCAGTGTTAGCATCACTACATTGGCTTCCTATTAAATATTGGGCTGATTATAAAGTACTGTTACTAACTTTTAAAGCCGGCCATCTATTACTCCCTAGAATTTTGAAAAGCACAGCTGGTGGTAGAGCCTTTTCTTTTAGAGCTCCTCTGTTGTGGAATGGTTTACCAAGGCATGTTAGGGATTCGCATACAGTTTCAATTTTTAAGTGTAGATTAAAAACATATCTTTTGAGCCTAGCCTACTGCCAAACATAGTCTAGGTGGAGAGATGGAGAAGGCCGTGCCCTAGTGTCTTATGGAGTGAGAAACTTTCCATACTGTCACCTCCACAATGTGTTACCACCACTGTTATGCTGGTTATCCTTGATCAGGTGTGGATGGTTTGGAACTCTCTCATGGCTGCGTGTTTTCTCTGTCCCTCTCCTAATAGGTATGCTGCCATAGCTTACACCTGTCGGGGCTATCTGTATTTGAAAGTACATTAGTTAAATTTGCAGATGATACAAAACTGGGAGGCTTAGCAAATAGTCAGGAATCTACTAAAGTAATCCAAGATGATCTGAATAGAATCCAGAAATGGGCAGAAACCTGGCAAATGAAATTTAATATAACTAAATGTAAAGTTCTACATGTGGGGAATAAAAACATAGGACAGGATTATTTTATGGGAGGTAGAAAACTAGAATGTGCACACGTAGAAAAGACCTAGGAGTCCTAGTTGATCAAAGCTTGTCAGGGACTGGTCAATGTGCGGTAGCAGTTAAAAAAACCAACAGGATGCTGGGATACATAGCCAAGAGTATAGAGTACAAATCGAAGGAGATCATACGCACCCTATACAATGCCCTTGTTAGGCCACACTTGGAATATTGTGTGCAGTTCTGGGGACCGCATTACAAAAAAGATAGATGCGCTGGAAAAGGTCCAAAGACGGGCAACCAGACTGATTCCAGGCATAAAAGACAAGATATTTCCTATGCTTGTGCTCCCCTGCTCTTACATAATGCTACTGGCTATAGCACTGCTTTTTTATTTCTGACAGCATGTTCTCTTCTCTGCCTCGGCCTCTGACTCAGGGGCACCTGCCCCCAAGCCCTAGATCCTGCGAGAAGTGTGAGCTGCCCCCATCAACCCTCACCCCCACGCCAACCCCAGTTCCTGGATCTGGATCTGGGCTCCCCCCCTTTTTAGTCTGGTTCCTCCCAAGGTTTCTCCCTACCAAGAGAGTTTTTCCTTGCCACTGTTGCCTCTAGGCTTGCTTTGGGGGGTCTAGGCCTGGGTTCCCCCTCTGTTAAGCGTTTTGTGACAATTCTATTGTGAATAGCGCTATACAAATATTTGATTTGATTTGATTTGATTTGTGCTGCATGTTCCATGGTGGACTAAAAAACTAAAAACTACAATAAAAATGAGGTGATACATGTAGCATAAATGCCAGCATGGACAATACAATACAATACATGGGAGATCGTGAGAAGGGCCTTAATATAGGAGTATGTTATAGACCTCCAGCTTCAGACAGTAACATAAATAGTACGCTCTTTGATAACATAAAACAAATCTGTGCTGAAGGAGAGACGATAATAATGGGCGACTTCAATTACCCCTCTATCAATTGGGAGATAGTGACAGGTCAGGGCAAATGTGAAGAGGAGTTTTTAGATATGGTCAATGACTGCTTTTTGGTACAGTCTGTTACTCAGCCTACGAGAGGGAAATCAATACTGGATCTGGTTTTGTGTAACAATCCTGATAGAATTTGCATCACAGACGTAGGAGAACCAATAGGGGCAAGTGACCACAGTGCAGTTATTTTTGATATTTTTTGGCAAGTTAAGACAGCCTCCTCTAACTCTCGAATTTTTAATTTTAGACGAGCTGACTTTAATAAAATGAGAGAGAATTTAAGTAATATAGATTGGGGAAATGGGTAAAACTTCTAGATTGCAGAACTGTGAATGAAAAATGGACTATATTTAAAAGGGTTATTGTAGATGTACAGTGTAAATTCATCCCCAAAGTAAGGAAAAATAGGATGAAAAAACAGTCTCCGCAGTGGATGACTAAATCTTTACGGGTGATTTTGAGGCAAAAGAAACGGCTGTATAGAATATATAAAAAGGATAACTCAAAGAGAAACAAGTTAGATTATTGTAATATGCGGGCTAAGGCTAAAAAGGAAATAAGATCAGCTAAAAGGCGGTTTGAAATTAAAATTTCCCAAGATGCAAAAAGTAACCCTAAGAAGTTTTTTTCAATATTGTAGTAGAAAAAGGAAAGTTAAGGATGAGGTTAAGTGCATTAAGAATAAGGAAGGAACTTTGGTTTATAATAATAAGGACATTGCAAACACACTAAACAGTTACTTTGTGGAGAGCTTTACTAGAGAAGAGGTTATAAATATGACTAAATGTATAGACAAGGTATGGAATGTTTTGGAGGACTTTGAGATAAGGGATGTAGAAGTACTACAAAAACTACAAAAACTTAAGACAAATAAGGCAGCAGGCCCGGATGGCATATATCCCAGAGTACTCAAATAACTTTTTATATAACTTTTTATGAACAAATTATATATAAACCATTGACAGATATTTTCAGTCAATCCATAATCACTACCAATACCAGATGACTGGAAGCAGGGTAGTATAATTCCAATATATAAGATTAGGGATAAGTTGGAATCATTCTTGAAAAATAATAGTATTTTAAGGGAGAGCCAGCATGGATTTCTCAAAGGGAGGTCATGCCTAACAAACCTCCTGGACTTTTTCGAAGAGGCTACAAAGTGTGTTGACCTGAACCAGGCTTATGATGTTATATATTTTGACTTTCAGAAAGCATTTGACAAGGTACCACATGAGAGGCTCATTGCTAAAATGAAATCAGTAGGAATTGTAGGAGTAGTTTCACAGTGGGTTAAAAATTGGCAGCAAGGGCGAATACAAAGAGTAACAGTAGGTGGGGCCGAATCTGACCTCGGTGCTGTGGGCAGTGGTGTCCCGCAGGGATCGGTGCTGGGACCTCTGCTCTTCCTTATTTACATAAATGATCTGGATATGGACATTAGTAGCAAAATAGTTAAATTTGCAGATGATACTAAACTTGGGGGTTTGGCAAACAGTTTGGAATCAACTAAAGTAATCCAAGATGATTTAAACAAAATCCAAAAATGGGCAGATACATGGCAGATGACGTTCAGTATTGCTAAATGTAAAGTTATGCATGTGGGAAATAAAAACATTAGACAGGAGTATTTTATGGGAGGAGAAAAGTTAGTAGGTGTTCAATTTGAAAAGGATTTAGGAGTTGTAGTTGATCAAAGCCTATCTGCATCAAAGCAGTGTGCTACAGCAGTGAAAAAAGCCAACAGGATGCTGGGATACATAGCAAAAAGTATTGAGTATAAATCAAAGGAGGTTATATTAATGTTATATAACGCCTTTGTCAGACCGCACTTAGAATACTGTGTGCAGTTCTGGGCACCGCACTACAAGAAAGATATTGAAGCTCTTGAAAAAGTCCAAAGAAGGGCAACTAAACTGATACCTGGTATGAAAGGTAAAAGTTATGATGATAGACTTAAGGCACTCAATCTATTTAAACTTAGCAAACGCAGACTTAGGGGGGATTTGATTGAGGTTTTTAAATTCCTAACAGGGATTAACAAAGTAAAATACCAAAGATTTTTTAAGATAAGTGGGGTCAGCAGAACAAGAGGCCACAGGTGGAAATTAGTTAAAGGCAAATTCCACACAGATATTAGGAAGTTTTTCTTTACACAGAGAGTTGTCAATGCCTGGAACAGCTTGCCAGGTCAGGTAGTAGAGGCAGAAACGCTCGGGCTATTCAAGGCCAGGCTAGATGTAGTACTAGATGTTCTTTAGATTAGGACATGATGAGCCAAGATGGGCCGAACGGCCCGTTCTCATCATTATGTATTCTTATGTTCTTATGTTCTTATACTAGATGAGGAAAATTAATATGATATTAGGTATGGAGGACGCTCATCTGTGTCTTGCCGTTCTCCATTGTTGGCCATGATGGCACGTTGTTTTTTGTTGAGGATTCAGGCAGGCACAACCGTTTACAAATGGAGTGGAAACCACGTCCACCCGGGCCAAACCCACTGATAAGATTTGTTATGATGCATTGCAGGTAGGGCAGGCTCACCTGTACACTGATAGGATTTGGTATGTTCCATTGCAGGTAGGGCAGGTTCACCTGGACACTGATAAGATTTGGTATGTTCCATTGCAGGTAGGGCAGGCTCACCTGTACACTGATAGGATTTGGTATGTTCCATTGCAGGTAGGGCAGGCTCACCTGTACACTGATAGGATTTGGTATGTTCCATTGCAGGTAGGGCAGGCTCACCTGTATACTGATAAGGTCTGGAATGTTCCATTGTGTGAGCCCTGCAGCCTGTGAGGTGAACAGCCTTATAAGAAAAAGTGACCCCTTTGTGTCACAGATGAACAGAGGAAACCACTGCGCTTTTGTGGCCGACAGATAAATGGCAAGCTCATCAAGTTAGTTACACATTTCTGTTCCCTAAATGCTGAAATTCTGATTGAACGTGTGTGGCTGAGTTGGAGGGGAAATGTGGTTAAAATGGCTGTTGCTGCAGGGTGGGTATATGTGGCACATGGCTCTTAATCAGTGGTGGACAGTTTTACTCTGTTACTGTACTTGAATACATTTTAAAAGTATCTGCGCTTACTTAAGTTTTTACATTTTTGCTAATGTTTTACTTTCACTCCACTACACTCAAGTGGACATTTTAAAGGGTACTTCCTCTCAGGGTTTCCGTTATAAGGTAATTACCATTTTTTTACCGGGAAAATCAGTTGAAGTCCGACATATTTAAATCTTTCCGGTCATAATGTCCGGTGAAAATAATTCCCTCTAAGCACAATGCGAAAAAGCGTAAGAAGTAAAATGATATGAGCCAGCAATAGGTTATTTTTTTTTGTTTGTTTTCAAAGAGTTTTTATTCTATTTTATTTTATCTGAGAAAAGGTCTGTAGCGAACAGAAATTATTTGATTTTCAAATGTCGGCAGCAGCACGCCGTAATTAAAATGTTATGAGCCAGATAGGGCTACATGTAACTTTTTGTTTGTTTGCAAATCGTTTTTATTCTGTTTTATTTTATCTGAGAATATGTAGGCCTAAAGCTGAAGGAAATTCTTTGTGTTTACGTGTTGCCCCAACGAACGTAGGCTAGCGTAATATTTATTTAGCCTATTTATTTTTAAAATAGCGTTATGCTCATGAGTCTATTGACGGGACTTATTTTATTTGGAATATAATGTATAAGCAAAAGTAGCCTACTTTTCAATAAAAAATATTATAAATCTACATGCCTTGATGATGTCATTCTTTATATAGCCTGCCTATCAATTGTTTTTAAGCTCAATAAACACAGATAATATTTGACCGGAATTTCTCCCATTTGTCCGGGACACCAATTTTTTCTAACGGAAATCTAACGGAAATCCTGTCCTCTACCTTGATTCTTTCCCCATTTATAGATTTTTGTTTAGAAACAACAGCATGTTAACATTTTCCCCCTTCAGTCTGTTTCTTCTTAGGCTCACTAACTCTCCTGCCCATATCCCTGCTTTTGCTGTGGCTGGGGTAGAGCTTGGGGTCGGTGCAGGAGTCACTGGTGAGGCAGAATGTGGCATAGGTGCGGAGGTACTCCTGCATTTCAGTTAGGAGTGGTGGTGGTTTCTATATGCAAGGTTCTTAAACCTTATGTCCGAAAAGTGGACTTTTTCATGAACAAAACACATCTGGACACTTATGATGCTAAAGTGTTGATGTTATATCTGTGTGGAATTCACAAAGGTTCCCTTTGCCTTGAAACAGGGTGTCACACGCCACGTGACAATCCCTGGACGGGAATAGAGCAGTCTGGAAACAGAGTGGATTGTTCTGGTCCACGGATCTGATTTTTATTGTTTCTTTTTAAAAGTTCTCTGATCCCCGACACGGGCAGAGAACTAGACCGGGAGTTTTAAACAAATAAACAAAACTAAATCTGTCAGTCGCCCTCACGGGTTCGGGACACAAAAACCATAAACTTTAAAACGCAACAAAACTATCACAAAATAAACTGAAACTTTCCAGTTCCCATTTTACTTTTACTCTTTCTTCCTTTCTTCCTTTCTTCGTTGCTTTTTCTCCTCGGTCTCAAACGCCTTTTTCTTCCTTGTTCCAGCCCCCTACTGAAGAGAGCAGAGCCGTTTTAAAGCACACCGATGTAATTATCAGACACAAGACCGGTGTGTGCGCTGGCTGCTCTGCGAGTAGGCGTGGCCGCTAATCGCCCTGATCATTGCCACGGGTGTGTAAATGCCCCAAAATACTAAATGCAGTTTAGAAAGGGGAAATTACTCTCACACCGCTTAACACAAGAGGGGAACATCACCAAGAAGAACAGATCCAGAGAAATATACACGTTTCTATTGTTCAGACGTTGTGCTAAAGTGCGCCAGGGCTAGGGGATTAAACAAACTCAAGCAGTCACTAGTGTCCCTCTTCAGCTAAGCATGGAAGACAGTCATACGTGACTGAAATGTCTGCTTGCTTTTCTCTTTCTCTCTCACACACACCCACTCACATACACACACACACACAGTCACATACATACATGCACAGTCACAGACACACACACACACAGTATGTAGTATTAAATGTATGACATTACATTATTGTTACCTCATTACTATTTGAAAATGTCAGCTAATGTATGATAATACATCTCGAATTGACTGTTTACAGATCACAATGGTTTGTTTCAGCATATGGTGACCATGTGATTTGGTACAGTGAAATATTTATATGCAAATAACTAATAAATGTTTTGCAATATGATACTGATTGACAGAAAATATCAATTTCATCTGATCTGATGCATTAAACATGATTTTAGCTTTAAAATTTTTTTGAAAAGGATTTACATTTATGAATGTAAATAGCTGTAATTTAGCAATTTCCACAATGGTGAAGATATATATATATTTTAAAAAAAGTGAAATCCTGTCCTGAAATTGAAGATAGAATGATGAAACATGAACATGAAAATTTTCATGAATTTACAGTCATTTTTTTCAGTGGTTTGTTGGAAGGGAAAAAGTGCAGAAAAAGACCATGGAGATATATTTAAAATCACTGGGGTTGAACAGCAGCCTTTCGGTGCGGGAGGAACATTCTCCCTAATGCCACCTCTCATTGTAAATGAGCAGTGTCATTTCCTGTGTGGAGAATTTCACATTCTCACCTCTAGGTGTCTGAGCGCCCGGTTCTAGAAGCATTAGAGCGAAGTGCACTTTTATTCCTAGAGCTATTGCTGTAATAAACACTGATGTGCATTTTATCCTTTATTATTATATATATGCATGATGTCATGAGAATCTTGTGTTTAAATTGCAGGGAATAACTTTCATTGTGTTTTAAATACAGTATTGAGAATTATTATCTTTAAATATTTAATATTTATTTTATGTCTCTGTTATATCCTCTGTATTCTTGTATGTCTATTTGAATTTGGCTACAACCAAATTGCCCCTTCGGTACAATAATCTATTGAATTGAATGATTATAATGTTTGATTATTATGTTATTATGACAGAGAGAAGGGCATTGGGCGTGGAGGGTTCTGGAGTGGCAGACATGGAGACTGGGTGTGTATCCTCCCATCACAGTGAGTTCTTTGTTTCTGTCGATCAAACTAGTTTATATTTCATATAACCCCTTGTATACAATTCCCACAGAACAGGAAATACAATAACTAATACTTATATTTGCAAATACTGTATTTGGTATTTATTTCAAAATGCTTATAGGCTTAAGCTTTGTTGGTAAATATTGTATGCAGTAAGACCAAATTAGACTTATGCTATAATCAATTTTTCACTTATATACTGTATCGCCTGATACAAAGTGCATCCTCACCATTTGTTTCTTCTTGTAACCCTTCAGTATTGTGTTTGGTATGCCTTTAATCAATTGATAATGTTTAATTAGGCCTATAAACTCCTATGTACATACATTACTTTGATGATTAGATGTTTCAAAGTTCAGCATTGCATAATCAAAATAAAGTCCTTACTGTAATGTACTATAGTAAATAATATAGTCGTCTCATATTAAATAAATAAATGAATGCTGTGCTATTGCTGTTAAACAATTAGCACTATGAGCCTGACCAGGCTGCTCACAACCTTACAGTACTATGAGCCTGACCAGGCTGCTCATAACCTTACAGTACTATGAGCCTGACCAGGCTGCTCATAACCTTACAGTACTATGAGCCTGACCAGGCTGCTCACAACCTTACCTTTCTATGAGTCTGACCAGGCTGCTCATAACCTTACAGTACTATGATTCTGACCAGGCTGCTCATAACCTTACAGTACTATGAGCCTGACCAGGCTGCTCATAACCTTACAGTACCATGAGTCTGACCAGGCTGCTCATAACCTTATAGTACTATGAGCCTGACCAGGCTGCTCATAACCTTACAGTACTATGAGCCTGACCAGGCTGCTCATAACCTTACAGTACTATGAGCCTGACCAGGCTGCTCATAACCTTACAGTACCATGAGTCTGACCAGGCTGCTCATAACCTTATAGTACTATGAGCCTGACCAGGCTGCTCATAACCTTACAGTACTATGAGCCTGACCAGGCTGCTCATAACCTTACAGTACTATGAGCCTGACCAGGCTGCTCATAACCTTACAGTACTATGAGTCTGACCAGGCTGCTCATAACCTTATAGTACTATGAGTCTGGGTGGGGTGGCGGATAGCGTAGCGGTCTAACACACACGTATCTTGGCTGGTCCGATATGGTGTGCACTGCCTATCAGGGATGTGGTTCGAAACCCGTCTCTGCCAGACCGGCCCTGGTCGTCAGCCCCGTTCGGGGGCGGGGGCGTTTGGCTATCTGCCCCAGGGGGAGGGGGGAGGCTGAGCCGGCTCGGGTCTGCCGTGAAGCACGTAAGGGAGTCTCCAGAACGTGGGGGGGGTGAATTCCGTCGTGAAGGAAGCGGAGTTCGCTGCCCTCTGAGAATTAGCTTGCCTCATATAGACGAGCGGCGGACTCATGTGGGGGAGGGTAAATTGAAATAAATAGAAGGTGTAATTGGCCACTAAATTGGGAGAAAAACTGGAAAAAATCGGAAACAAAAAAATGTCATAAAATAAAACTGAAACAGAAAAGTTTTTTGTTGGCAACGGTGGGCAGCCAGTGACAGAATGGTGGAACCTCTCTCTGCACTGTGCTGTTTAGGGCGATGAGGGCCATCTTGGCTGGTTTCCTGTCAGCATATAAAAGGAAGCCTGCTCTGCTCAGCTCCATGTGGTTTCCTGGCCACTCTCACCCCTCCCCCAAAGTGCTAACAGTGATCGTTCAACTTAACAAACCAAACATGCTTCACACACAATAGGTCTGTGCCTGTCCAGCACAGGGCAGACCCTAAATGAGTGTCTCATTCCTGCCATCTTGTGGCAGAAGCTCTGTCTCTTGGCGGCAGTAGTCCAGGGATCAGCAACCCTGTATACAGTGAACTCTGTGTCAAATGTCTGTACACATAAAACAAACAATACAAAACAAAACAAATGAACGATTTGCAAATATAAGTCAAACTTGCAAATGTAAAAATGCAATCTATGTGTAAAAACACACTACTCTCAGTTAAAGAGTTAATGGCTGTGACATAGTTTTCAGATAGCAAAGAATTCACACACTATAGCCTTAAACTCCACCTCCTTAAACAAACATTTTCACTTTCATGTCCACAGCCTCTAAATAACGTGGCACAGGCACAGACACCATTTTGTGGGGTGGATTGAGAACTTCTACACACCTCGATTCCTGGGAACAGAAGGGTGAAACAGGTATGTTGAGAAGACACATGCTGTCTATTTTCTCCCTCACACACAAACACACACACTCTAAGCAGTAACATACAGCTACACAGTGGTAGTTATACTAATTTAGCGAAGTGGACTTTTAGAACAAAATGCATCTGGACACTTATGATGCGAAAGTGTTGATGTTATATCTGTGTGGAATTCACAAAGGTTCCCTTGATATAAAACATGAAAATACATCACCTAATGTTTCAGAATATGGGCATGGTATGGTATGGATATGAACTAAAGGAATCATTGAAACTGCGTGTTTTAAACAAGTCATAAAAAGCTGTTGCCACGGGTACTAAATGCAGTTTAGAAAGGGGAAATGACTCTCACACCGCTTAACACAAGAGGGGAACATCACCAACAAAAACAGATCCAGAGAAATATACACGTTTCTATTGTTCAGACGTTGTGCTAAAGTGCGCCAGGGCTAGGGGATTAAACAAACTCAAGCAGTCACTAGTGTCCCTCTTCAGCTAAGCATGGAAGACAGTCATACGTGACTGAAATGTCTGCTTGCTTTTTTCTTTCTCTCTCACACACACCCACTCACATACACAGTCACACACATACACGCACAGTCACACACACACACACACACACACACACACACACACACACACACACACACA
Organism: Aldrovandia affinis; assembly: GCA_029706075.1. NCBI lineage: Eukaryota > Metazoa > Chordata > Actinopteri > Notacanthiformes > Halosauridae > Aldrovandia > Aldrovandia affinis. The sequence continues at coordinate 24,156 of JAINUG010000741.1, read as the reverse complement.
CACACACACACACACAGTATGCAGTATTAAATGTATGACATTACATTATTGTTACCTCATTACTATTTGAAAATGTCAGCTAATGTACAATAATAAATCTTGAATTGACTGTTTACAGATCACAATGGTTTGTTACAGTATATGGTGACCATGTGATTTGGTACAGTGAAATATTTGTATGCAAATAACTAATAAATGTTTTTGAAATATGATACTGATCACTGATTGACTGATTGACATTAATTGATATGAATTTAATCTGATCTGATGCATTAAACATGTTTTTAGCTTTTAAAAAATAATTTAAGATATTCATAGGCTATATTTTCACGAGTATTTGAAAACAAGCGAAATAAAATTAATATCAGCATAGACTGTTGCTGGCAGATTGCAAGCGTAAACACAGACAAGATGTAAAAAAATAAAAAAACAAGCGAAATAAAATCAATAGCATAGACTGTTGCTGGCAGATTGCAAGCGTAAACACAGACATACGATATATTTTATAACATTTTACGCTGTTTGAAAAGTATTTTGTGTGCCTATTGCAATTTGTTACATTGCGACATGCGGAATATGTAGTCACAAGGCGCGAATTCATATATTTTCACGAGTATTTGAAAATATACTCGTGAATATACTGTTGCTGGCAGATTGCAAGCGTAAACACAGACATACGATATATTTTATAACATTTTAGGCTGTTTGAAAAGTATTTTCTGTGCCTATTGCAATTTGTTACATTGCGACATGCGGAATATGTAGTCACAAGACGCGGAATTTATATATATTTTCACGAGTATTTGAAAACAAGCGAAATAAAATAAATATCAGCATAGACTGTCCTCTTCAGTTTGTGTTGTTTATGCCGGCGTTTTCACACATGGCCCGAAGCACCTCCCGAAATTAGCACCTCGTTAACATGTCAATAGAAGGGGGACGTTACTAAAAGGTAAAAAACAGAGTAAAAGCAAGGTTTACTTTTGGTCTAATTAAGCTAATTTTAAAAATCCCATTTGATTTGCCAGTGCTCAAATCGGAAAGTCGCGATTCTAAGGTTTCTGTCAATGTTTTTGCCGCGTGTGTATGATAAAATATCGCAAAGTTAGAAATAGTAATATACTTGTATTGCTGCTTGGATCGGCGCCGATCCAGCCGACCTCAGGGGGTTAAAAGGATTTACATTTATGAATGTAAATGTAACCCCCTATCATATTGCAATGGTTAATTTACATTTATGTGTATCTTATGCTTAGTTTGGTACTGTCACTTTAAGAGGGCCATGAGGCTAAAGGTCAGGCTTGTGGGCGGTTCACCAGTCACGTGATTGTGCCTGAACATTACATTTCTTATATTAGGTAAGCATGTGTAAGCATATTAGTACCAGGGGTAACATGTTTTGTGTGGAATATCTCAAGTACCCAGCAAGTAAAAGTTTAAATATCGTTGTTCATAAATATAATTGCAACATTGATGTGGCTAGGCTAGCTTACGGTTGCTAGTCTTCACCACACCATGTGTAGCTAGCATTAGCCACCAAATGTTAATGTAATTATTTGCTATACTGTGGTTTTTAATATATTCTAGAGGTTGAGGTACTTCGGAAATGTTTTACAAATGTTCACTTAGGTTTGTTGTGTGATGGCTATCATGCAAAATCAATTAGCCACCATCCTGATATGAGTGGGTGTAATTTCAACGCACCTGCTTGTTGCTTCTGTTCATTGTCCGTAATCCGAAATCCGTAATCCAATGAATGAAAGTGCTCTCAAGTGTCAAATGTCAAGTTACAGTCATTGTATTCAAGTCAGTAGCCTATACTGTCTGTATCAAAAAACGAAAAGAAAATCGCGGCCTGTGCCACCTTGTGCGTGTGGTTGAAAAACTGTCGCACCCACACCTGTCAGGACTCAACTAACCAATCCCCAAAAAAAAACACTTTCTTAAAAGTCCATCATGTGTCCTTAGAAGTTGGGTGGGACCCACTAACAACAGCCAATAAAAAGCTTATATTGTTCATTTTTCAAATAGGCCAAACTACAACTCAAAAATAGGAAGTTTTTCACAAATAATAAACATAAAGCTATTTTGGCTCCAACATTCCAGCCCCTAATTGTTGGCAGAACAATTACTTCTTCAAAAAATATATGGAGCTGAACTTCAAAAAACGTAAAAACACAAAAAGGGGCTTCCCTACATTCTTTTTCAGTCTGTGGCCTCTATCAGCAAGCAGAGTTTGCTGATGGGTCTTTGCAGGACATTGGTCTTGGTCTTGACGAGGACACTTCACACAAAGCCTTTGGCATCTGGCAAGGTTTTCAATATGCGTCCCATCAGCCACGAGTTACGAGGGGCCGTGTCATCCACGATGATAACAAGGTCACCAGGTGAGAAGTTCCTTTTTGGGTTGTTCCACTTATTTCTCTCCTGCATGAGCGGCAGATATTCTCGTATCCATCTTTTCCAGAAGAGGTCTGCGATATATTGGACTTGCTTCCATCTTCTTTTGCAGTACAGGTCCTCTTTCCGGAAAAGTCCTGGTGGCATGACTGGCTTTCCTTTGATCTGCAGCAGGTGATTCGGAGTAAGGGCTTCTAGATCATTGGGATCACTTGAGACACTTGTGATGGGTCTGTCATTCATGATCAACTCCACTTCACACATAGCTGTCTGTAGACCCTCATCATCCAATGTTTGCTCTTTGACCACAGAACTGAAAATCTTCTTTACTAGCCTGATCAATCTCTCCCAGACACCACCATGATGGGCTCCTGAGGGAGGGTTGAATGTCCATTTTATTCCTTCATGCCACAGAGCATTCTGGATCCTTTCATGATTCAGCTCTTTGAGCGCTTCTCCAAGCTCCCTCTGTGTTCTGACAAAGTTGGTGCCTTGGTCTGTTCGGATACTTGTCACTGGGCCTCTTCTGCGGATGAATCTTCTGAGTGCATTAATACATGAGTTCGTATCCAGGTGACTAGCAACCTCAAGGTGAACGGCTCTACTCACAAGGCAAGTAAAGATGACTCCCCACCTCTTAACATGAGCGCGGCCTCTTTTGACCAATCAATTACCTTGTATTAATGCACATCTTGTAAGTCGCTCTAAAGAATACCTTAAAATGTCAAATGTAAATAATCAATACCCACATGAGTAAAGGGGGGCAGATCTGGTGAGACGCGGTCTTGTGGAAGGTCGGCCATCTTTTGCTCACCTACTCTGGTTTGCAAGTGTCGACAGAATAGGCATAGGCTCGTAGAGACGAGCGGCGGACTCGTGTGGGAGAGGGCAAATCAAAGTAAATAGAGGGTGTAATTGGCTACTAAATTGGGTACAATTGGGTCCAAGATGGCACCGCGGATGGCTGCCACGGTATGTTGCTCTGCATGTTTTGTTTGTTTTTGTCTGTAAATGTAAGTTCTAGTAATCCAAACCGGATCGTTTTTAAGAGAATAATCCTGAATATCAGACACACGGTTTCATCAGACGTGTGTCCCAGTTTGCTCTCCTCAACCATGGACTTTTTGGACATTTGTATCAATGTGCGTTAGTTCTGTCCCAGGCTGCGTAGCGAAGGCGGAGAGGCAGACGCGCTGGCGCTCTGGTGCGATGGTGGCGCAGCTGCGTTGTAATGAAAACGGAACAGACTTATCTTGGTTGGTTAGCACTGATGCAGTTGGGCAAGCATATAAAAAAAAAAAAATTTTATAACATATATATATATTTTTATTAAACAACACAGAACAACACAAATCAAAACACTACATTTCCCAGCAGGCCATGTCACACCTGAGCAAAGTAAAGACAATGGGACTAACAACAGCTGAAGGCCATTTCAAGGCCTATTTAAAGGGCTGAATCCCATTACACTGGGAGAGGTAGGAACGTGTGTGGAAAGGAGTTGCTGTGTGTGTTTGGAGAGTGTACCTGTGATGTCTTTTGACCAGCCAGGATTTGGAAAGAGTGTTGGAGTGTGTTTGTTTGTGTAGGAAATTGGATTGTTTGAGGACCCCCCTTTGGATTTTGACTACGGACAATTACGGACATTGACGATGAGATAAGGATTTGTGGACTTTATGTGTTTGTATTCCCCTGAAGACCCCACCCTTTGTTTTGTGTTTGTCAGTATTAGTATAATAAATGATCATTTTGTTTTTGATACTGCCTCCTTGTTCTTGAACTTGCCTACGCCCTCTGCAAGGTGTGATGTATGGGGACACCACAATATATATATATATAGTAAAAAAAAAAAAAAGGATAATAATAGTAATAACAAAAATACCACAACACGAGGCTTGGGTCTCCTATCAGGCAGAAAAATACATTGTTAGGGGCATCCACCTCCTCTGAAAAATGTCAACCCTCAACTGTAGCTGGGCAGTCAAAGCCTCCATCCCATACACCTCTCTCAGCTTCCGCTTCCACTGGGCCAGCGTAGGTGGCTGTGGTTTCATCCAATTCAGTGTTACCATTTTTCTAGCAGTCATCAAAAGTATATGCAATAAATACATTTGGTTATTGGTACACATGTCTTCAGGAGCCAGATCAAATATAAAATGTCTCGAACTAAATGGTAAGTCAACTCCTAAAATTGTATTTATCTCTCCCTTCACCTCCTGCCAAAAAGAAAGCATCTTTGGGCAGTCCCAAAATATGTGTGCATGGTCGCCCACCAGTCCACACTCCCTCCAGCAATCCATTGCCGAGGGGATATCTACAAACCTTGAAACTACCAGAGGTGTCCTAAAAATTGCATCTTCATTTTCCAATCAAACTCCTTCCACATGTTACTATTAATATCCCTGTGACAGCCAGTACATACTGTTGTATACTGTACTGTAATATTTAATTCTAGCTCCCATTTGTTTTTGATATGGAAGGTATTGTCTGGTAAATCCAATAATAGGTTTTTATAAATATGGGACACATGATTTTTAATAGGTGTACGATGTTTAATTATATCCATAAAGTATGTTTCAATGTTTGTTGGAGCATTCTTAATTATGTTCCAGTCTTTATGTTTTGTAATATAATGCCTGATCTGAAAATACCTAAACATGTCACGTGGTGGTAATAAAAATGTCTCCTGCAAAATATTGTCATAAAATAATTGGCCAATAATCTTTAAGCCACTTCCTGCCCAATTCTTAAAGGTGTTGTCAGTTATTGAGGGGAGAAATTCTAGGTTTCCAGCGATTTGCATAGCCCATGAGAGGGCCACCGCCCCCCTAAATCTCTTTTGGACCTTCGACCACACTTTTAAAGTGTGTTTCACCCATATGTTTTTGATTCCCACCTTTTGAGACTGTTGGCTCAAGAAAACCAAAACGGACAGGGGTATACCTGGCAGTGAACTCTGCTCTATATTGACCCATCCTGTTTCAGTGTCATTGCTGATCCAGGGTACCACCGCCGTCAGCTGCGCTGCCCAGAAGTAGTGTCTTATATTAGGGAGGCCGAGCCCGCCCTTGTCCTTCCCAAGAGTGATTGTTTTAAGTCTCACTCTTGGTCTCTTGCTCTGCCATATACATTTTGATATAAGCATATCTAGCATATGTCTAGCATATTAAAGGCAGATGCTGGGATCCAGATTGGAAGAGATTGGAACAAGAACAAAAGTCTGGGCAATAGGTTCATTTTTACAGCCTCAATTCTACCCAGAAGAGACAATGGCAGTATGTCCCATCTTACTAGATCTTTTTTAAACACCTCAAATATTTTTTTATAGTTCGCCTGGTACAGTTGAGTTATTTGGGGGCAAGGATGATCCCCAGATACCTAAAACCCCGCCCAGATCGACGAAAGGACACTATGTTGTCAAGTTGGGCAGGCCAGGCCCCAGAAATCATCATTGCCTCCGATTTGGTGGATTAATTTTATATCCAGACACTAAGCCATATTCATCAAGGTTTTGTAAGATGGCCGGGACAGAGGAGACAGAATTTTCAATAAATAATAATATATCGTCCGCATATAAACCAATCTTATGTTGATTTCCACCCTCGTCTTTTATTCCCTGTGTATGGAGGTTACTCCTGATTAATTCTGCTAAAGGTTCAATGCTAAGAGCAAACAGAGCTGGTGATAATGCATCTCCCTGCCTTGTTCCACGTCCCAGCTCAAAGAATTCGGAGCAAATTAACCCTGACCCTCGACCTCGGGTTCTTATAAAACACTTTGACCCAGTTAACAAAGGTCTGATCAAAGCCCATATATGCCAATGTCTGCTCCAGGAACATCCAATCTAGCCTATCAAATGCTTTCTCAGCATCTAGACTGAGAAGCATTGATGGTGTTTTTCTCTCAGCGGCAATCGATTGTAGATTTAGAGCTCTTCTGACATTATTGGTGCCCTGGCGCCCCGAGATGAACCCTGTTTGGTCTGGATTCACCAACTTCCGAATATGCACTTGTATTCGACTAGCCAGGATAGAAGTCCTGACCAAGCAGGCTTATGGGCCGATATCCCATACACTGAGTGGGATCCTTTCCCTCTTTATGAATAACCGTAATGATGGCCTCTGACCAGGTTTTCGGGGGGTCTCCTTCATCCAAAGCATAATTATATACCTTGCATAAGACTGGGGCTAGCTCATTAACGAAAGCTTTATAATATTCCCCGGAATATCCATCAATACCCGGGGATCTATTTTTCTTGAGCTCACCAATACAATTGTTTATTTCCTCTACTGTTATGGGGGAACACATCATTTCAGCCTCCTCCTGTGATAGTTTATTCAATTCGACCGAATCAAGGAAACGTGATATTTTATCTTTTTTTCCCTGTTAGCTCCTGGCCTCCATATAACTTTTTATAATATGCAGCAAATGCCTCCGCTATTTCTTTTGATTGAGATGTAATTGTATTAGTATCCGGATGTTACATTTTAGGGACCACACGCTTAGATTGAGCTTTCCTTAGTTGAAAGGCTAGTAGCCTACTCGCTCTATTACCCATTTCGTAATACTTTCTTTTTACAAATCTGAGCGCACCCTCTGCCTTATAGGTAAGTAGATCATCTAGTTTTTGTTTCTCTTGCTTTAGCAATTCTAGTGTGTCCCTATCCCTTGATACTTTGTGTTCACATTCTAACCTTATAATTTCAGTCTCCAGTTCAATTCTTCTAGTCTCCCTTTGTTTTTTAATTCTAGATGAAATTTGAATGATCTTTCCCCTCATTACAGCTTTAGCTCCCTCCCATAAAATAGATGGAGTAACAGCTCCGTTATCATTTATGTCAATATATTCCTTTAGGCTGTCACATAGTTCCTGTCGAATCAGGGGATCATTCAATATTGAGACATTAAGTCTTAACTATTCTAACTACCTGAATAGTTTTTCCTGACCTAAATTTATTTTCATCATGATGGGGCTATGATCCGACAAAGTAATGGGTTCTATCTTACACTCCATGTCGACCTTAGATACACAAAACATATCTAGTCTAGAGTAGCTCCCATGAACTTGAGACATGTAAGTGTAATCTTTTTCTCTGGGATGGAGATATCGCCACACGTCTATCAACCCCAGTCCATCCACCATCCCCAGGACAGTGTTCGTTTTTCTAGATCTGGGTCCATTCCCAACAGGTAATCGGTCCATGTTTGACTTTAATATACAATTAAAGTCCCCCCCTATTACAATAATTCCCTCCCACTCAACTGCCAATTTGGAAGCTATTTTTTTGAAAAAATATGGGCAATCCTCATTCGGTGCATACAAATTCACAAATTTAAATTTATTTTCCCCAATCGTGCCTATCACCATGACAAACCTGCCTTCCTTGTCTTGAATTACCCTTTCACTGTTAAAGAAAACGGACCTTCTGAATAAAATAGCAACCCCCCTCTTCCTCCCATTGTCAAACGACGAGCTGTACACTTGTTCCACCCATTCCCTCCTCAACTTCAGGTGCTCTGCTTCAGACAAATGAGTCTCTTGTAACATAGCAACTGAATATTGTAAAGCCTTAAGCTGGTTGAGTACTTTCTTCCTCTTAATCGGGTTTCCCAAACCCTTTATGTTGTAACTAACTACAGTTAAACTATCCATGTACCTTTAGTCCTTGCTATCATTGCAATACCTTCTAATCAATGAGTGAGTGTCAGATGCAAGGTCACATGTTATAAAGGTCCTATCAGCTGCCAAGGAACAAACATGAAAAAGAACAAAAACTATACATACATTTCTAAAGAAAACAATATAAATCGAACATATATTTATGGCTTCCAAAACCTCAACTGGCCCCTCTGCTGTCAGACAAACCAAAGCAGTGGCCAGTCCCCGTATGGAACCGGGTGAAGAGTGGCGAAATCTCTCCGGGATAAAGTCACAGCATGTGAATGCAGCAGGCCCAATCCATTGGGTAAACTGCCTAAGGCTGAGTGTAAAGCACTCATCTTGATAAATCAATCGCTGATATACCGTTAACCAAAACAACTAAATATTATGCTATTCTGCTCGGCACAATTAAAACATTCACAGTTAATATTCTGGAGAACTCGCAGTGAACCTAATTCAAAACATTAACAGAACACTGATGTAATATAAACTTGCAGTGTGAAACCAGTTAGCCCATATAGAAAACATTATTCATTATTCTGTCTAGCTTCTAACTACTATAGCAGGCAACCTTACTTCAATGTGTCCATTCAGCCACGCTCATATTCAGCCACTTCCATGGGAGAAAAACCTGCAGTCTTCTTCCGAAAGCAAGTTCACGTTCCTTCCGCGACGGCCGCCATCCCGTCTCTCCCACCTGTATCTGGTCAGCTCTCTCTCCATTTTATCCCGGTCATCGACTCGGATCTGGATGTTCAGTTTCTGAAGTACCGGGACGGCATCCATCAGCGTCTGGAAGGTTCTTTCCTCTGGGCCCACCATCATCCTCAGCCGAGCAGGGTATAGACACTTCGCTTTGATATTCTTCTGCTTCAGTTGTTTAACGACGTGTCTAACCTGAGTGCATTTCCTCTGCAGTTTGGGAGAATAATCATTATCAAAGTAAATTTGCCTGTCCTCCATCTTCATTTGGCCCTGTGTCCAAGCCTGTCTTAAAATCTGTTCCTTCACCGTGTAGTCAGCAAATTTAACTACGATGGAGTGAGGGGGGTCATTTTCTTTCGGTTTTGGAGTGAGTGCTCTATGGGCAGGATCAATTCTGATGTCTTCTTCCTTCAGTGGTAGTGTTGGCAGCACCCGTGGCAATAACTTCTTAATGAAGCCCACTGTGTCCTGTCCCTCCCTCCCTTCAATCTGATACAGCCTCAGATTGTGTCAACGCTCGGTTCTGGAGGTCCTCACACATTTCCATGAGCTCCTCTTCTCGATGTAGTAGAAAGCCGATGGCTCTGCCGTGGGTCTCCCCTCCATGGCACCCATCCGACCCTCCGTCTCGACAACTCTCTTCTCGAGCTTTGCTAGCTGAGCACTCAGACCTCCGACCGATGTTTGCAGTCTTGTAAACGACTCCTTGTTTTGACCTTTGAATTCTTTTACATCTTTTCTCATTGGCTGAATTTCCTCCCGGATTTCTTGGTTCGATTGCACTATAGATTGCAGAATTTCCTCCATGTTTTTCTTAACAGTGCCCCCACCTTTGGTAGTGCTAATGCTAGCGTTAGCTATGTCGGGCATCTCTAACTACACTTCTGGTGCTTCTAGCAACAGAGCTCATGTTTACAATGTTGTTGGACAATTATTTGCCGATTTTTTATAAAAATTATGTTTGGTAAGACGGTAAACTAACGGAGCTCAAGAATCTGCGACCTCACATGAACATTGCACTGCCGGAAGTCCCAAGCATATAACATTTTAATCCATGAAACAAAAGAGTCCACTAGGTCAAACTTCTCCAATACTGCCAATACATACCTCCACTCCACCTGGTCAAAAGCCTTTTCAGCATCCAGAGAAAGAACCGCAGCCTTTGACCCACTGTCATATTTACTATACAATGTATAGATGCGGCAGTGTAGTGTAACGGTTAGGGAACTGGGCTTGTAACTCAGAGGTTGCTGGTTCGATTCCCAGGTCGGGGCACTGTCATTGTACCCCTGAGCAAGGTACTTAACCTGAATTGCTTCAGTAAAATATCCAGCTGTATAAATGGATTGTATGTAAAGAAAAAATGTGTAAATCGCTCTGGATAAGAGCGTCTGCTAAATGCCTAAAAATGTAAATGTAAATGCTTATCATCAACATCAAATATGAAGCAAACGTTGCTTGCTGTGCGCGTGGGTTTCTGAGCCGAAGTCTGTATTGTCTATGTGTATACTAGAGCTTTGTGTGTGACACAGAATTTCCCCAATGGGGATAAATAAAGTTGATCTTATCTTATCTTATCCCCTGCGCGTGCCATACACTGTTAGTTTAACCTCGTTAGTGACACGTGTGTGTTGTAGCCAATCAGCATTCGTTATTTGCTCATTGACACACGAGCCGAGAGTAGGGTTTGTTCTCCTGGAGAAGTTTCGGAGCAGCCGAGTTTACAGCGCGCGCTCTCGCAGAGTGCAGGTTTGTGTTGATTCTGTTTATTTTGTGGTAAATAAAGTAATCGTCGGAGTGAATGTATAACGAGCGACTTTATAATTGTATTATCAGAAAGTAACTTGTTACAGAAGTTTGTTTGACTGGAACAGGAGACCGTTAAAGTAATCTTACGATTAGCAGTTGTGGACATCGCTTTATCCACCTTCCGGGGATTACAAAGTGTTTTATCCAGCGAATAAAACTAACCGCGAGGTTACAGTGTGTAGGAGAATGCTGCTTCCTGTGTGCGTGGGTTTCTGAGGAAGAAGAGCGTGTTGGAGAAAGACATTTCATGCCTCCGATTAGTCCTATCCTACACAATTATTTGCTACAACATTTGGAACAGAATTTATACGTTAGTTGTGAATTCCGGGGATTACGTGTTTTATCCAGCCAAAGTATACTTTTCCGATTCTGGAGGATTATGTTTCGTGTTACGTGAACCGGCCAGTCCCCTTATTTTGACATTTTATGAGAAATAATGTGTTTCGGGTTGAAAGTTATGATGCATAATGTTGTCTGTTCTCATTAGCATGTAATGTTATCATTTATATTAAAATCTATTTGGTAATAGTGACTTTATAGGCATCGTAATACTGCTACCGTTATGTTAGCTAGCTGGCTATCGCCACGTGCTGTATTTCTGAGGAAGAAGAGCGTGTTGGAGAAAGACATTTCACGCCTCCGAATCGCTTAACCATCTCGAAAAGACAGGATGTGAATGTTTTAATGTTGGGGCTTATAAAGGCCGGATGTGAATATTTTAATGTTAGGGCTTATAAAGACCGGATGTGACCGTTTTAATATTACTTTTCCAAACTCAAGTATGCAACATGGCAAGTACACAAATAATGTGACATAATGTGTATTGCTTTAAAGAGATCTATCATTATTTGGGAGGACTATTATCTAAAGCTGAAGGGCTATCAAGGTCAGTTTATGTATCCTTATCACTTGATATGGCTCAAATTCTCTAAGGAACTTAATAAATTACTTTTTAATTTTATTTGGAGAAATAAACCTTACTGTTTAAAAAATATATATTCTTTGCAATACTAGAGATAATGGAAGTCTTGAGGTTTTGGATTTTGGGACATTAAATAGCACGTTTAAGGTGAATTGGAATATTAAATACTTACAGAACCGCGGTGGGCGGCCTTGAACTTCTGTTAAAATTTAATTATGATGTAGACAAGATACCTGTTAAATTGGCTAACTTTCATAGACAGGCTCCTCTGGCTTGGACTGGCACACACACATTTTTTCTCTGCCCAAATACTTCATATGGAATAACAAGGATATACAGATGAATAAATCACTTTTCTTTAGTAGATGGTTTGAAAACAATATTGTTTTGGTTGGACAGATATTGAATGCAGATGGCTAATTGGAAATTATTCTGACAGAAATTTCTGATTCCATGTAACTCTATATGTACATTTTGTTTCTTTTCCGATAATGTTACCGTGAAATGTCTGTTAATGACTGTTCACACACACACACACACACACACACACACACACACAAACAATGAGATGTGTATTTGCACTGGCAACAAAACGTGCTTGAAAAAAGTTATGAAAGTAAATTCAATTTTTTTCAAAAAAGTAATTGAAAACCTTAAATTTGTCATTGAAAATGGGAATTTGATTTGAGTGGAACCCTGGTTGTAAAGGTCTACATTAAATGCTGAGAGCGGACCTCCTGTCCAGGTAATTTGCCGTTCACCTGCACTTTTCAGTGCAACATTAGAGTTAGCTAGCTAGCATACTTATACATGCATACATCTGTCAGCTGTGGAAATGTAAACATATTTCTAAATGTAATTCAGTGATTGAACGTCAATATCCGTTGGGAAGTAGCCAGGGTATAAGTCAAGTAAACTCTTAATATCCCACGAGTAGGAAATTAATTTGGCAGAGCTTCAAAATTACATAAAACACAGAGGCTAAAAACCTTCTAGCAGGATAATGTCACATTACATTTGACATTTTAGGCATTTAGCGGACGCTCCTATCCAGAGCAACTTACACAGTTTACATTTCTTTACATACAATCCATTTATACAGCTGGATATTATGTAAAGAAATGTAAACTGTGTAAGTCGCTCTGGATAAGAGGGTCTGCTAAATGCCTGTAATGTAATGCAATGTAATGTAATGTAATGTAATGTAATGGCCTTGTGTAAGTGTGTTTCTTTTCCCCTGCCTTTTCCAGGCAGCCTGCAAGTGTGAAGTGGTACGATCGTCGGGACTACTCAACTCTTCATTGAGTTCTGCGTAGAAGACAGCAAAGATGTTCTTGTAAATGACAGAAAATCGAACTTTGACTTCAGGTGAGTGATGTGCATGTGCCAGTGTGTGCCACTTATTTATTTATTTAAAAATAAATTCAGGCATTTAGCAGACACACTTATCCACAGTGACTTTACATTTTTTTACATACAATCCATTTATACAGCTGGATGGATATTTTACTGAAGCAATTCAGGTTAAGTACCTTTAGCTCAAGGGTACAACGGCAGTGCCCCCCACCTGGGAATTGAACCAGCAACCTCTGAGTTACAAGTCCAGCTCCCTAACCATTACACTACACTGTCTCCTGAGTGCTCATAGGTGCTCCATACCGCAGGGTGTAAACTGTGAGCCTGTTTTGTTTCTGTCACTCTGAGCCTCTCATGTGTCGTCACTCTGCTGCTGGGTTTTTAATTGGTAGTGTGTTCTTAAAATTGTATTTCTAGGGCGGCGGATAGCGTAGCTGTCTAACACACCCGTATTATGGCTGGTCCTGTATATGTGTGCGCTGCCTATCAGGGACGCGGTTCGGAACCTGCGTCTCTACCAGACCGACCCTGGTCATCAGCCCTGATCGGAGGTGGCATTTGACTGTCCGCCCCAGGGGGAGGGGGAGGGTGAGCCGGCTCGGGTCCGCCGGCTTGGGTCCGCCGTGAAGCACGTAAGGGAGTCTCCAGAACGTGGGCGGGGGCGAATTCCGTTTGTGGAGTTCGCTGCCCTCAGAGAATTAGCTTGCCTCGTCGAGACGAGACGGCGGGACTCGTGTGGGGAGAGGGCAAGTCAAAATGAATAGAGGGTGTAATTGGCTACTAAATTGGGAGGCAAAAAAAATAAAAATACCGACCTTTGTCTTGTCTTTCGTTAATCTCGGCATTTGGCCGTAGAGGGACACCTTTCGTGCTTCTCGAAATAAGCCTATTATGACCAGGGCCGGTCTGGTAGAGACTGGTTTCGAACCGCGTCCCTGATAGGCAGCATTATTTTCTCCCTCTGGGGCGGTCAGCCAATCAGTCTGAGCCGGACTGGTGCAGTGGTGCATTGTGGGGCATCGGAAGGGTGTAAAAGTTCAGGCGGCTGTAATTCAATCATCAGATCGTCTCTTCTCTTGTCTCAGGTTTCAAGGCCAATCTGTTTCATATCAATCCCCCCCCCTTGTATTGTGAGTTCACTGCCGTAGCCCTGTGACCAGCAGTGACAAAGGCGATGTACCGCCTCCTCCGAGCCGGCACTCGCCAAGTTATCGACGGTAACTCTGGTACACACAGAGCCACTCCTATACGCAGCGAGCTCGTATCGGCTTCCCTCCCCCCTCCCTGGGGCGGACAGCTAATTGTCGCCCCCTAGTGGCGCTCCCATCCAGACCTGACTCTGGTGCGGCCGGTGGAATTGAACCCTATTGAATTCTGTTATGATTTGAATGATAAACTTTCTGTACAGTTGTCTCGGTGGGACGGACAGCACCAAGCATCTGAATGAAGTCGATCTTTTTGGAGCAATTGATCAAAAAGTAAGTTATTTTTTTCCTGGGGTAAAGGAGTTGCATGCATGTGTGCATCACGAGTTCAACACATTTTTTTTGACGTATCTAAAGTAGCTATTTTCTCAGTACAGAGATTCTCTGTATTAAAATGAGGGCCTCCCGCGTGGTCCAGTGGTTACAATGTCCGACGCTGGCCACGGCGACCGGGGTTCAATTCCCTGTCGTGCCAGAGTCGGCTCTGGCCGGGAATGCCACTAGGGGGTGGCAATTGGCTGTCTGCCCCAGGGAGGGGGGAGGGAAGCCGACAGGATGTTCGCTGCGCATTGAGCAACTTACAAGATGTGCATTAATACATGGTAAGAACAATCATTGTTGACGCAAGAGATCAGTGCAGTAATACAGCAATAGACATCATTGTTGGCAGCTGCGCACCATACCTGTAACACAGGGAAATGACTATATAGCTTGCTGCAGCTATCTAGTTAACTTTACTGACTGAGATGCAAGTTTGATTTGGTTGTTTTATGGACTGATCAGGACATGTTCAGAACAGATGTTCTTTTGAAGTTGTGGCGCGAAAAGCCTTTTGTTAGCCTGGCTGTTCAGAACTGCAGCGTCACACCGAGTTAATTAGTGTCTGTGTGTCCCCCTGTGGATCTTCCTCTAGCATTCCAGCTTAATACAAACAGGACATATTTTTTAAATGTTAGGGCTTATAAAGACTGGATGTGTTTAGTGCCAAAATTACTGCATATGCATTCTACAATGGTTTTGTTACTTGCTGAGCTAGCTATAGTGTGGAGCACCGGTAGGGCGGTGGGAGAGGAGGAGGTGGGAAATATCCGAGTCTGTGAGGGGAGAGAAAGAGGGGAAGCAGGGGGAGGGCACAGAGGGAGTGGAGGGCACAGAGGGAGTGGAGGGCACAGACGGAGGGGAGGGCACAAAGGAGCAGCGGATGTCTGCGATTTTCTCCTCGAAGAAAGCAGCAAAGTCATCAGCAGTGAAGGCGGACTGAGGTGGGGGAGGAGGTGTGCTGAGGAGAGCGGAGAAAATAGAGAACAGTTGACGAGGTTTCGAGATTGCGTTCTGAATTTTAGTTTGATAGAAGTTTGCCTTAGCGGCAGTGACGGCAGAAGAAAACAGACAGGAGAGACTGATTGGATGAAAGGTCGGATGGGTCCCTGGATTTCGTCCACTTCCTCTCAGCAGCAAAGAGGCTGGCCCGGGAGGTGCGAAGGGTGTCGGACATCCAGGGACTAGGAGGAGATGAGCGTTCAGGTCTAGGGAGAAGAGGTCAGAGAGAGTCAAGTGCTGAGGACAGAGATGAGATTAGGATGGAGGAAGCAGTGTCAGTGTTGGGAGTCTAGAGAATGCTTTAAGGGGGGGAGGGAAGAGGGTGAGAGGGAGCGAAGGTTACGACGGGCAGTGATTAAAAAAAATTCTATATGACACACCCGGCTGGATCGCCGCCAATCCGAGCAGCAATAAAAGTATATTTTTATTTCTAACTTCGTGAGATTTTATCATACACACGCAGCAAAAACATTGACAGAAACCTTAGAATCGCGACTTTCTGATTTGAGCACTGGCAAATATGATTTTTTTTAAGTTAGGTTAATTAGACAAAAAGTAAACCTTGTCTTTTATAACTTGTGTGTTTGTAGATCTATTTACAAGCTGCATATGATACTGACCAAACTATTGATGGCATATAAAGGTAGCTGTGATTGTCCTTCAAATAAAAATATCAAACATTTTGGAGTAAGTGTGTGTTGAGTTGATGAAATTTAGATAAATATCAGACGACACCAAAATGACAAAGCTTTTCTGAATTAAGCACAGACCTGTGGGGGTTAATAAATACAACAATATGCACACTGCGCTTGTCTCATGTTTTATAACTTTATTAAATGAATAACACAAATTAGTAACAATGGGCTAATCACTTTATGGAGCCGGAATTCAAGATTACCTGAAAGAAAAGAAAAACTCAGTTCATGCTTGCAGATTCTAGCCGTTGCGCTTGTGAAGTTGCGGTATGGCCACATAATAGGCTGATGCTTTTATTTGACCACAAATAAATGCATAGGCTATTTTTATTTAATTAACCAGGTTGGTCTCATTGGGATTTAAAATCTCTTGCAAAAAAAAAAAAAAAACGGAAAGAATATAAAGTAGGCTAACTTACCATCTTCAAGTGGTAGGTCATGCTCATTGTTGAACTGTGGTAAGCGAACCGTTGCTTGCAAAGTTTACATTCCACTTTTTTTGGATCGTCCGCAACTAAAAGGAAATGCTGCCATACTCCAGATTTTTTATTTGACATTGTTCTTAGGTTATATCGAGATGAGTAATGCTTATATCACTAATCTGTAGGCAAATCTTAGGCTACAATTAAAATGCACATTCGCATGCCTAAAACAATATAGGCTAGAAGGATACAATATAGGCTACATGAAAGGGGGGTGTTACTTATGTTAGTTATAAATATATAAACCATACAATTGGCAAAACACATTTATGATAAAATGTTACTTTTATTAGTTTTTTTATTAGTTATTCACAACATTATTACCTTAACTGCCTAATATCATTTAGAGAGAACATATATAGGCCTAGCTGTGTTAAGAGTGAAGGGCTGTCACTGCCATACCCACAGCATCCAGAATGGATTATTCTACTGATAAGCGCGCCGAACAGCCGAACTGTGGCACGAATCTAGGTGTCTGCGTGGAGAATTATTATATTATTTTTCACGTGTTTGCTCAACAAAACAAATCTCGGTCGACCAACAGCCCATCGACCAAACAATCGATTAATTGACTAAACGGGGTCAGCCCTAGTTGTAATAACCCATTTGGAATTGCCTTGAGAACAGCGTTAAATTCTCTAAGCTAAGGGATGGGAATGTTGTGCAAGTACATGAATAGACCATAAGTGAGTAAATTGCCTGACCCATCAAATATTAGAGATGAATGGTTAATGTTTCTTTGGTACCATTTAGGAGAAATACTACTTTTTTGTCACTATTAGATTAGATTAGATTCAACTTTATTGTCATTGCACAAAGTACAAGTACTGAGGCGATGAAATGCAGTTAGAATCTTCCCAGCATTATATCAGTGTTATTCCAGAGGTACATGTATATTTTATGGGGGAAAACGTTGTGGTTGTAACATATTTTCCAGGATAACAAGGTTTGTGGAATTTTGATAATTTAAAGGGCAGCTTTTCAGGGAAGTAATTATAATATAATATATATGCCATTTAGCAGTCGCTTTTATCCAAAGCAACTTTGGTCGCAGTAGTGAATGCATACTTTTTTCAGTATATGTGGTCCCAATGGGAATTGTACCCACAATCTAATCATTGCCAACGCCATGCTCTACCTACTGAGCCACACAGAACCACGTAATTGCAACGTAATAGAAAATTCAGACCACCAAATTAGTTAAAAATGTGAAATTCCAGATAGACTGGATTAGTTAGGCAGTTAACTTTGTAGGTGTTTATGAAATCTATTAAGTCCAGAACTTCAAGACCTCCTCTCTTTTTTTTGTTTGAAAGGACAGATTTCTTCCATTTCTGAGCTTTGTTTTTCAAAATAGAATCAAAGAATATCTTGTTTACCTACTTACAAGTTGCATCACTCACAACTAAAGATGGCCACACAAAACGTGATAACCCTTCCACTTTGCATAGCAGAACTCTGCCAAATAGAGATCCCTTTGCAACCAGTTGTTAATCTGGATGGTTGCTCTGTTGCTGCAAGTTTGGCGGTAAAAGACCTTGGTGTTACTATAGATCCTGGTCTCTCATTTGATAGTCACATCAAAAACATTTCCAGAGTAGCCTTTTTTCACCTGAGGAATATTGCCAAAATTAGGGCTTCCTGTCATTAATAGATGCAGAAAAATTGGTACATGCCTTTGTTACATCTAGATTAGATTATTGCAATGCATTACTGTCTGGCTGTTCCAATGCCTCACTCAGGAGCCTACAACTCGTACAGAATGCTGCTGCAAGGATCCTGACTAGAACAAAGAAATATGAGCACATTAGTCCTGTGTTAGCGTCACTTCACTGGCTTCCTATAAACTATCGTGTAGACTATAAGGTACTCCTCTTAACTTATAAGGTGTTGCATGGACTTGCACCTCTTACTTGACGGATCTACTTCATCCGTACAATCCCCACGTTCACTTCGCTCACAAGATGCAGGCAACTTGGTAGTCCCTAGAATATCAAAAATACAGCAGGTGGCAGAGCTTTCTCCTATAGAGCTCCTTTACTGTGGAACAGTCTACCCATCTCTGTGAAGGAGTCAGACACGGTCTCAATTTTCAAGTCTAGGTTAAAAACGCATCTCTTTAGTCTCTCTTATAGTCATTAGGTGCAGATGTGGAGGGCGTAGCAATAGAGCCTTCTGGTGCAATGAGCTATCCTTACTGTCACCAATCATAAGTGATGATCCGCCCCTATCAGGACTGCTGATGATGTGGTGGGATGGTCTCTGAGTGCCCTCATGGCTGCGTGCTCCTGTGCCACTCACCTAATTAGTTATGCTGCCCTAGATTACTTCTGCTGGTGCAAAAGTGTTATCACTACTCTTCCCCTGATCCGGCGTGATATTTATCATAGTCATAATTGCACCTTTCCTCTTTTCTCCCGGCTTCGTGGGCACCTGCCCGGAGCTCACCTGCCCCAGAGTCAACCCCCACCCCTGCCATGTGTTAGCCGGATGCCGCTGGCCCAGACCCTAGCTGCTGGTTCCATCCCCCGCCCTGCCCTGGTATCTGGAGGGATGAGGTCCACCCCACTCCTACACTTAGAATGCCCTTCCAGTGGTCTGTTAAGCCACATGAGCCTCAAGGACTATTTGTGTTGTTTTTCTCTGTATCCCACAATTTTCCAGGAGTTCATCTCGACCGCCTTTTAAGGGGTCAGGGAATAATTTTCCAGTTTCCTACATTGGCTCCAATGGTTTTCTGGTTTTTTGATTCCCTCTGAAAATGCCAATTGTGAAGCGCTGTGTGACAACCTGTTTGTAAATGGCGCTATACAAAAATAAAGATTGATTGATTGATCATCTATAGGGTGAAATTAGTGGATGTAAGGTGTAATTGTCTAAGGTGCAACTAAACGGGAAGAGTGACATTCCCCAAACAGGTATGCGATAGACAATCATACCTGTGGCGTAGCTAGAATTTTATTTTTGGTTAAAAGTTGGCAGGCTTTGTTGTAACTGCTTCCTTGAAACTGAGTCCTGAACGACATCTGTCACTAAACTTGTGTGATAGCTCTGTACGAAAGCTCGAGTCACAAGCGCGACTCTCAGTACAACCACTCATAAAAGAGGTCGGCAATCTACATTTTGCAACATGAATGCGTCGATTGCGTGACTTTAAGCAAATGTTTTATTTATTTAACCTTTATTTAACCATGAAAAAAGCCCATTGAGATACAATCTCCTTTTCAAGTGAGACCTAGCCAAGAAAGGCAGCAGAACAGCATTTAAAAGTTACATTGACACATGTATGACAATACAATACATTAAAACATCTTCCAGGACACCTATATATATACTTAAAGAACCCAGCCTATGGGAAACATCTACACTCCTCCTTAAGGACATCTGCAACCAGGGTCTTGAACTCCCTAAGTGGTACCAGCACCTCTAGCTGGAGAACCTTTTCTAAGGTGTTCCATGTTGTGGGTGCACAATATGAAAAGGCAGTTTTTCCTAATGTGGAAACAACCCTGGGGACTGATCACACAATAATCTGTATATTAAACCCCATACAGCCTTGTTAATTTTAGAACATACAGCGAGTAGCCTATACACAGACAATAAATCCCATAAATAGCTCGTTCGGAATTTCTGATCCTGCGTTTTTTTAATCTGTTGGAGGCAATATCGGACATCTCGGTCGTATTTGGAAATGAACTAAATAAAAATGAATGTCTCTTCACTCTCCCTATGGCCGCGCAGAGATACATGTGCCTTGTTTTGCATTTTACATTTACATTTACGGCATTTAGCAGATGCTCATTGACGTCTGCTAAATGTGCATTAATGCATGGTAAGAACAATCATAGTTCGCGCAAGAGATCAGTGCAGTAATACAGTAATAGGCATCATTGTTAGCGGCTGCATACCATACCTGTAACACTGGGAAGGAAAAGGTTCGTAAATTGTATTTTTTTATTTTTAATGAGGAGTAAGCCATCCATCCATCCATCCATCTTCTACCGCTTCTCCTTGTCGGGTCGCGGGGGCAGCGTCCTAAGCAGGGAGACCCAGACTTCCCTCTCCCCGGTCACTTCGTCCAGCTCTTCCCGGGTAATCCCCAGGCGTTCCCAGGCCAGCCGAGAGACATAGTCTCTCCAGCGTGTCCTGGGTCTTCCCCGGGGCCTCCTCCTGGTGGGACGTGCCCGGAACACCTCACCAGGGAGGCGTCCAGGAGGCATCCTAACCAGATGCCTGAGCCACCTCATCTGGCTCCTCTCGACGCGGAGGAGCAGCGGCTCTACTCTGAGCCCCTCCCGGATGACCGAGCTGCTCACCCTATCTCTAAGGGAGAGCCAGACACCCTGCGGAGGAAACTCATTTCAGCCGCTTGTATTCGCGATCTCGTTCTTTTGGGTCACTACCCACAACTCGTGACCATAGGTGAGGATAGGAACATAGATCGACCGGTAAATCGAGAGCTTTGCCTTTAGGCTCAGCTCCCTCTTTACCACGACAGACCGATGCAGTGTCTGCATCACTGCCGACGCCGCACCAATCCGCCTGTCGATCTCCCGCTCCATCCTTCCCTCACTCGTGAACAAGACCCCGAGGTATTTAAACTCCTCCACTTGGGGCAGGATCTCCTCCCCCGACCCGGAGAGTGCACTCCACCCTTTTCCAGCTGAGAACCATGGTCTCGGATTTGGAGGTGCTGATTCTCATCCCAGCCGCTTCACACTCGGCTGCGAACCGCTCTCGCTGGAGGTCACGGCCCGATGAAGCCAACAGGACCACATCATCTGCAAAGAGCAGTGACCCAATCCTCAGGCCACCGAACCGAACCCCCTCAACGCCCCGGCTGCGCCTAGATATTCTGTCCATAAAGGTTATGAACAGAACCGGTGACAAAGGGCAGCCCTGGCGGAGTCCAACCCTCACCGGGAACAAGTCCGACTTACTGCCAGCAATGCGGACCAAGCTCTGGCACCGGTCGTACAGGGACCGAATGGCCCGTATCAAGGGGTCCGCACCCCATACTCCCGGAGCACCCCCACAAGACTCCCTAGGGACACGGTCGAAAGCCTTCTCCAAGTCCACAAAACATGTGTAGACTGGTTGGGCAAACTCCCATGCACCCTCCAGGACCCCGCGGAGGGTGTAGAGCTGGTCCACAGTTCCGCGACCAGGACGAAAACCACATTGCTCCTCCTGAATCCGAGGTTCAACCATCCGACGGACCCTCCTCTCCAGAACCCTGAATAGACCTTACCAGGAGGCTGAGGAGTGTGATCCCCCTGTAGTTGGAACACACCCTCCGGTCCCCTTTCTTGAAGAGGGGGACCACCACCCCGGTCTGCCAGTCCAGAGGCACTGCCCCCGATGTCCACGCGATGCTGCAGAGTCGTGTCAACCAAGACAGCCCCACAACATCCAGAGCCTTGAGGGACTCTGGGCGGATCTCATCCACCCCCGAGGCCCTGCCACCACGGAGCTTTTTAACCACCGTGGCGACCTCAGCCCCAGAGATAGGAGAGCCCACCCCGAGTCCCCAGACCCTGCTTCCTCGCTGGAAGGCGTGTCGGTGGGATTGAGGAGGTCTTCAAGTATTCCTCCACCCGACCCACAACGTCCCGAGTCGAGGTCAGCAGCGCCCCATCCCCACTGTACACAGTGTTGATAGTGCACTGCTTCCCCCTGAGACGCCGGATGGTGGTCCAGAACCTCCTCGAAGCCGTTCGGAAGTCGCTTCTCCATGGCCTCACCGAGCTCCTCCCATGCCCGAAGTTTTGCCTCAGCGACCGCCGGCCGCGCTCCGCTTGGCTCACCGATACCCATCTGCTGCCTCCAGAGTCCCACAGGCCAAAAAGGTCCGATAGGACTCTTCTTCAGCTTGACGGCATCCTTAACTGCCGGTGTCCACCAGCGGGTTCGGGATTACCGCGCGACAGGCACCGACGACCTTGCGGCCACAGCTCCGGTCAGCCGCCTCGACAATAGAGGCACGGAACATGGCCCACTGGACTCAATGTCCCCGCCTCCCCGGGACATGGTTGAAGCTCTCCCGGAGGTGGGAGTTGAAACTCCTTCTGACAGGAGACTCTGCCAGACCCTCCCAGCAGACCCTCACAATACGTTTGGGCCTGCCAGGCCTGACCGCATCCTCCCCCACCATCGAGCCAACTCACCACCAGGTGGTGATCAGTTGACAGCTTTGCCCTCTCTTCACCCGAGTGTCCAAGACATGCGGCCGCAAGTCCGACGACACACGACCACAAAGTCGATCATTGAACTGCGGCCCAGGGTGTCCTGGTGCCAGGTGCATATATGGACACGCTTATGCTTGAACATGGTGTTCGCAGGGACAATCTGTGACAGGCACAGAAGTCCAACAACAAAGCACCATTCTGGTTCAGAGATCGGGGGCCGTTCCTCCCAATCACGCCCTCCAGGTCTCACTATCGTTGCCCACGTGAGCATTGAAGTCTCCCAGCAAAACGAGGGGAGTCCCCCCCGGAAGGAGTGTTCTCAAACACCCTCCAAGGACTCCAAAAAAGGGTGGGTATTCTGAGCTGCTGTTTGGAGCATAAGCACAAACAACAGTCAGGACCCGTCCCCCACCCGAAGGCGGAGGAGGCTACCCTCTCGCTCTGTGGGTGAACCCCCAACGTACAGGCAACGAGCCGGGGGCAATAAGTATTCCCACCCCTGCTCGGCGCCTCCCACCAGGGGCAACTCCAGAGTGGAAGAGAGTCCAACCCCTCTCAAGGAGACTGGTTCCGAGCCCATGCCGTGCGTCGAGGCGAGGGCCGACTATATCTAGCCGAACCTCTCGACCTCCCGCACCAGCTCAGGCTCCTTCCCCGCCAGAGAGGTGACATTCCACGTCCCTAGAGCTAGCTTCTGCAGCCGAGATCGGATCGGACCGCCAAGGCCCCCGCCTTCGGCCGCGCCCATCTCACACTGCACCCGACCCCTTGGCCCCTCCCATGGGTGGTGAGCCCATGGGAAGGGGGTCCCACGTTGCCTCTTCGGGCTGTGCCCGGCCAAGCCCCATAGGTGTAGGCTCGGCCACCAGGCGCTCGCCCTCGAGCCCTACCCCCGGCCTGGCTCCAGGGGGGCCCGGTGACCAGCGTCCCGGCGTAGGAAACGTATTTCCATTTTTGTTTGTCGTCATGGGGGGTCTTGTGAGCCACGCTTTTGTCTGGTCCTCACCCAGGACCTGTTTGCCTTGGGTGACCCTACCAGGCATGAAGCCCCGACAACTTAGCTCCTGGGATCATTGGGACACGCAAACCCCTCCACCACGGTAAGGTGGCGGCTCAAGGAGGAGTCTGAAAAGGTGGGTTTTGAAGATCGCAAGTGATTCCTCGGAGAAGAGGCGAGACCGCGAGGGGAGCAGCTGTCGGGCGCCCGGAGGGATGGGACAGTCAGTTTGCCAGAGGAGGCGGAAGGGTCTGGCTGGGGTGTAGGGGAGTGATGAGTGACTGGAGGTATGGGGAGCAGTTCCTCTAGCCGCTTGAAAAGCCAGCACCAGGGATTTGAATCTGATGCGTGCTGCAATGGGGAGCCAGTGCAGAGAGGAGAGTACTGCACTGTGCACTACTGCTACACAACCTCC
>JAINUG010000740.1:0-65165 GCA_029706075.1 Aldrovandia affinis | reverse complement strand
GTTCTGGTGGGTGTTACAGTGGTAGTGGTTGCTGCAGCTGTAGTAGGAGCTGCTGTTGTAGTTGGGGCTAATGTTGTAGTTGCTGCTGCAGTTGTAGTGGGTGGTACAGTGGTAGTGGGGGCTGCAGTTGTAGTTGGGACTGCATTGGTGGTAGGAGCTGATGTTGTCGTAGGTGCTGCAGTTGTAGTAGGAGCTGATGTTGTAGTGGGGGCAGCAGATGTAGTAGGCGCTGCAGTCGTAGTGGGGGCTGGCGTTGTAGTAGGAGCTGCAGCTGTAGTAGGAGCTGATGTTGTAGTGGGTGGTACAGTTGTAGTGGTTGCTGCAGTTGTAGTAGGAGCTGCTGTTGTAGTTGGGGCTGTAGTCATAGTGGGTGCTGCAGTTGTAGTGGGTGCTACAGTCATAGTGGGGGCTGCAGTTGTAGTGGGGGCTGCAGTTGTAGGAGGAGCTGCAGTTGTAGTTGGGACTGCAGTGGTGGTAGGAGCTGATGTTGTCGTAGGTGCTGCAGTTGTAGTGGGTGGTACAGTCTTAGTAGGAGCTGCGGTTGTGGTATAGGAGCTGATGTTGTGGTGGGTGGTACAGTGGTAGTGGTTGCTGCAGTTGTAGTAGGAGCTGCTGTTGTAGTTGGGGCTGTAGTCGTAGTGGGTGCTGCAGTTGTAGTGGGTGCTACAGTTGTAGTGGGGGCTGCAGTTGTAGTGGGGGCTGCAGTTGTAGGAGGAGCTGCAGTTGTAGTTGGGACTGCAGTGGTGGTAGGAGCTGATGTTGTCGTAGGTGCTGCAGTTGTAGTAGGAGCTGATGTTGTAGTTGGGGTTGCAGTTGTAGTAGGAGCTGATGTTGTAGTGGGGGCAGCAGATGTAGTAGGGGCTGCAGTCGTAGTGGGGGCTGCCGTTGTAGTAGGAGCTGCAGCTGTAGTAGGAGCTGATGTTGTGGTGGGTGGTACAGTGGTAGTGGTTGCTGCAGTTGTAGTAGGAGCTGCTGTTGTAGTTGGGGCTAATGTCGTAGTTGCTGCTGCAGTTGTACTGGGTGCTGTAGTCGTAGTGGGGGCTGCAGTTGTAGTGGGTGCTGCAGTCGTAGTGGGGGCAGCAGATGTAGTAGGGGCTGCAGTTGTAGTGCGGGCTGCAGTTGTACTAGGAGCTGATGTTGTAGTGGGGGCAGCAGATGTAGTAGGGGCTGCAGTTGTAGTGGGGGCTGGAGTTGTAGTAAGAGCTGCAGTTGCAGTAGGAGCTGCAGTTGTAGTTGGGATTGCAGTGGTGGTAGGAGCTGATGTTGTACTAGGTGCTGTAGTTGTAGTAGGAGCTGATGTTGTAGTGGGGGCAGCAGATGTAGTAGGGGCTGCAGTTGTAGTGGGGGCTGATGTTGTAGTGGGTGCTGCAGTTGTAGTAGGAGCTGTGGTTGTAGTGGGGGCTGCAGTTGTAGTAGGGGCTGCAGTTGTGGTAGGAGCTGCAGTTGTAGTAGGAGCTGTAGTCGTAGTTGGGGCTGCAGTTGTAGTGGGGGCTGCAGTTGTAGTGGGAACTGTGGTTGTAGTAGGAACTGCTGTTGTAGTGGGTGCTACAGTTGTACTGGGTGCTGTAGTCATAGTGGGTGCTGCAGCCATAGTGGGGGCTGCAGTTGTAGGAGCTGCAGCTGCAGTAGGAGCTGATGTTGTAGTGGGTGGTACAGTTGCAGTGGGAGCTGCGGTTGTGGTAGGAGCTGATGTTGTGGTGGGTGGTTCAGTTGTAGTGGTTGCTGCAGTTGTAGTAGGAGCTGCTGTTGTCTTTGGGGCTAATGTCGTAGTTGGTGCTGCAGTTGTAGTGGGTGCTGCAGTTGTAGTGGGGGCTGCAGTTGTAGTGGGGGCTGCAGTTGTAGTAGGAGCTGATGTTGTAGTGGGGGCTGCAGATGTAGTAGGGGCTGCAGTCGTAGTGGGGGCTACAGTTGTAGTGGGAGCTGTGGTTGTAGTGGGGGCTGCAGTTGTAGTAGGAGCTGCTGTTGTAGTTGGGGCTGATGTTGTAGTGGGTGCTGCAGTTGTAGTGGGGCTGCAGTTGTAGTGGGGGCTGCAGTTGTAGTAGGACCTGATGTTGTAGTGGGTGCTACAGTTGTAGTAGGGGCTGCAGTTGTAGTTGGAGCTGTAGTCGTAGTTGCGGCTGCAGTTGTAGTGGGGGCTGCAGTTGTAGTGGGAGCTGCAGTTGTAGTGGGGGCTGCAGTTGTAGTGGGGGCTGCAGTTGTCGTAGGTGCTGCAGTTGTAGTAGGAGCTGATGTTGTAGTGGGGACTGCAGTGGTGGTAGGAGCTGATGTTGTAGTGGGTGCTGCAGTTGTAGTAGGAGCTGATGTTGTAGTGGGGGCAGCAGATGTAGTAGGGGCTGCAGTCGTAGTGGGGGCTGATGTTGTAATCGGAGCTGCAGTTGTAGTGGGGGCTGCAGTTGTAGTGGTAGCTGCAGTTGTGGTAGGAGCTGCAGTTGTAGTGGGTGCTGCAGTTGTGGTAGGAGCTGCAGTTGTAGTGGGTGCTGCAGTGGTAGTAGGAGCTGATGTTGTAGTGGGTGCTGCAGTTGTAGTGGGGGCTGCAGTCGTCATGGGTACTGCAGTCGTTGTTTGAGCTGCAGTTATAGTAGGAGCTGCTCTTGTAGTTGGGGCTGCAGTTGTGGTAGGAGCCGATGTCGTAGTGGGTGTTGCAGTTGTAGTGGGGGCTGCAGTTGTAGTGGGAACTGTGGTTGTAGTAGGAACTGCAGTTGTAGTGTGAGCTGCAGTCGTTGTGGGAGCTGCAGTTATAGTAGGAGCTGCTGTTGTAGTTGGGGCTGCAGTTGTAGTAGGAGCTGCAGTCGTAGTAGGAGCTGCAGTCGTAGTGGGGGCTGGAGGTGTAGTAGGAGCTGATGTCGTAGTGGGTGCTGCAGTTGTAGTGGGGCATGCAGTTGTAGTAGGGGCTGTGGTTGGACTTTGGGCTGCAGTTGTAGTGGGGGCTGCAGTTGTAGTTGAGGCTGCAATTCTGGTAGGAGCTGCAGTTGTGGTAGGAGCTGATGTCGTAGTGGGTGCTGTAGTTGTCGTAGGGGCTGTAGTCGTAGTGGGTGCTGCAGTCGTAGTGGGTGCTGCAGTTGTAGTGGGGGCTGCAGTCGTAGTGGGTGCTGCAGTTGTAGTTGGGGCTACAGTTGTGGTAGGAGCTTTTGTCGTAGTGGGGGCTGTAGTTAACGTTGTGGTAGGAGCTTTAGTCATAGTTGGGGCTGCAGTTGTAGTAGGACGTCCAGTCGTAGTGGTGGTTGCAGTTGTGGGAGGAGCTGATGTTGTCGTGGGTGCTGCAGTTGTACTGTGAACTGCAGTCCTAGTGGGGGCTAAAGATGTTGTAGGAACTGCAGTCATAGTGCCGGCTGCAGTCATCATAGGGGCTGCAGTTATTGTAGGAGCTGATGTTGTAGTGGGTGCTGCAGTTGAAGTGGGAGCTGCAGTCGTAGTGAAGGTGGAAGTTCTGGTAGTAGCTGCAGTTGTAGTGAGGCCTACTGTTGTACTGGGAACTGCAGTCATACTGGGGGCTGTATTTACGGTAGGAGCTGCAATTGTAGTGGTGGCTAAAGATGTGGTAGGAACTGCAGTTGTAGTAGGAGCTGCAGTTGTAGTGGGGGCTGCAGTTCTGGCAGGAGCTGGTGTTGTAGTGGTTGCTGCAGTTGTTGTTGTAGCTGCAGTCATAATGCTGGCTGCAGTTACAGTTGTTGTAGGAGCTGCAGTCGTAGGGTGTGTTGCAGTCATAGTTGGGGCTGTAGTTGTATTTGAGGCTGTAGGAATAACCAAGCAATCTTAATACATTTGTTGTGAAATAAATAAGGCTCAAATCTTTTGTTTTTTCCATCTCTTTTTCTCATTTAAATACTTATTAATTGAAGAAGCATGTCGATTAACTCACCGATAAAAAAAAATAATACAGCCATGATTTTTCCCTTCATCTTGAATGTATCTCTTAAAACTGATACACAAAATCTGGAAGAGAGTCAATGTAGTGATCCTTATTGGGGTCATTAGAGACATATAGCTCTAGTCATCTCTAGCCATCTAAATGGATAAACGTGTCTGCTAAATAACAGAGTAATCAATGTAATACATATGAGAACACATCAAGAAGAAGACAGAATAAGAAATAATTGACACTTATAATTGACAAAAAACCACCATGATACCATCTTGGCTTGGTGATATCAATCACTGTATCAATTAAAGGTATTTAGATGATTGTTACATCTTATTTCATAGTGAGGACTGCAAAACAATAAATTATAAGCACTAATATTTTGCACTAACTTGTGTCGCGTATGTGTATGTATGTAATAGACACCTTTCAATCTGGAGAGAACAAAATAATAACAAAAGAAAGTTAAATTATGAGAGCAGGCCATTAAGCAGTATCTAGACCTGCCATTTTTCCTGCAGTCTAGAGAGCATATCTTTCAGCTATGGTTTCATTTTTCAATACTAGTGCTGGTAAGTTATTACATACAGTACATCAACAACTCTTTGTGTGGAAAAATGACTACTGAATCAATGCAAACTCAATGCAAAATCCACATGCTATATGTCCTCTTGTTCTGCTGACAGAACAATTGATCAAATATCTTATGAATCCACATTATTAATTTCCAAAGTGTAAAAAAATCCTCAGACTATTCTTCTCTGCAGTCTCCTTTTGCTGGGCCTGAAGACCGTAAGCATCTTAAGTCTCTCTTAATAATGTACAGTGCATTCGGAAAGTATTCAGACCCCTTCACTTTTTCCACATTTTGTTATGTTACAGCCTTATTCTAAAATGGATTAAATTATTTTTTTCCCCTCATCAATCTACACACAATACCCCATAATGACAAAGCAAAAACAGGTTTTTAGACATTTTAGCAAATTTATTAAAAAGAAAAAACTGAAATATCACATTTAAATAAGTATTCAGACCCTTTGCAATCAGGCCTTTATGGTAGTGACTAGATGGAAGCCACTCCTGAGTGAAAGGCATATGACATTTGGAGTTTGCCAAATGGCACTTAAAGGACTCTAAGAGCATCAGGAAAAAGATTATCTGGTCTGATGAGACACAAATTGAACATTTTGGCCTGAATGCCAAGCGATGGAGTGCTGCAGAGATGGTTGTCCTTCTGCCAGGTTCTCCCATCACTGCAGAGGAACTCTGAAGCTCTCTTAGAGTGGCTATTTGGTTCTTGGTCACTTCCCTGACCAAGGCCCTTCTTGCTCAATTACTGAGTTTGGCCGGACGGCCAGCTCTAAGAAGAGTCGTGGTGGTTCCAAACTTCTTCCATTTCACAATGATGGAGCCCATTGTGCTCCTGGGGACTTTCAATGGTTTAGCAATGTTTTAATACCCTTCCCTAGATCTATGCCTCAACACAATTCTATTTCAGTGGTCTATGGAGAGTTCCTTGGACTTCATGGCATGGTTTTTGCTCTGACATGCAATGTGAACTATGGGACCATACGTAGACAGGTGTGTGCCTTTCCAAAGCATGTACAATCAATTGAATTTGCCACAAGAGGACTACAATAAAGTTATAGAGACATCTCAAGGATGTCAATTTCAAGTATCATAGCAAAGGGTCTGAATACTTATGTAAATGTGATATTTCAGTTTTTATTTTTAATAAATTTTTAAAAAATTCTAAAAACCTGTTTTTGCTTTGTCATTATGGGGTATTGTGTGTAGATTGATTAGGAAAAAGTGAATTTAATACATTTTAGAATAAGGCTGTAACAACAAAATGTGGAAAAAGTGAAGGGTCTGAATACTTTCCGAATGCACTGTATATGTTTCAGACCTGGGACCTAGGTCTTGCAGCTTTTGCAGTACGTTACAGACAGAGCATTTCCCTGTTGCATGCCCTCCTGTCAGTATTGATGATTATAGGAGCACACGAGGGCTAACACATTAACCACTACAGTGACATCCCTGATTTGTATGCTGTACCTTGCTACTCATGTTCATATTTGAATTAACTGTGCTTGCTTGAGCCGGCGAGCATGCCTGTTTTTGATCTAAAGGATTTCACTTGAGTTACAGCAATTTCTGGTCTGTCACAGAATGGCCTGTGACACAGATCTTTTTGAACACGTTTGTGGCTTCTCATCAGAGTCATGTAGAATGAATATAAACAAGCAACACATTTTTGTTGCATTCAAAGTTTAAATTCATTTAGTTTTCATGACACATGCACCCTACGGTTGCAGCTTACATTTAATAATGTAACAAATCACATGCTCATGGAATGTGAGGGTAGCACAGCTTCAACTGGATGAAGGATACCTCTTTTGCCCATCTCAAGCATTAACATACTGGTAACTGCCTGGCACACAACGTGTACCCTCACAAATCACTCAATTACCAGCGGGAAAAGCATCAAATCAGATAGATATGAAAAACTTTGAAAAGGCATTTCAATCCTCACAAATAATTAAGCATTGCATTAAAACAAAAATAATCAAAAATAATTATTTTTTTCACACTTACCTAGTCTGGAGATGCTTTTCAGGCATATAAATGAATATATTTATATTCAATAGCAGTTCACGTTCTGTCTGGTGTCAGCTGAAATTATACATTTTAAGCGTATACTTCCTTGAGCGATGCACCCCTGGGGTTTATCCTTACACATGTAATGCATGCCTTAGTCCTGCCACGTTTATAACAGGAGAGATGACGTCACAATGTCACCATATGTAGACAAAAAAAAAAAAAAAAAAAGGGTTCTCACCTTACCTGAAATAGTTTGCCATGCCCTGTGAGTTCTTCTCATTGCTGAAAGGTGTAGCACGCACTAATTTATTGTATTGGAAGGGATGTGACACATCAAAACACCAAATTAATTACAAGATTAGCAAGACAGAGACTTACCTTTGTCTCAGCGTTAGCCTCAGGGTTTAAGCCTCATACCATCTAATTATGACAAAAGAATGGAGGAAGAAGCATACATTCACAGTCAGGCATTTTTTTTAGATGCAATCAATTTATACAGATGAATATTACTGAAGCAATTCACGTTAAGTATTTTGCTCAAGGGTACAATGTCCCTGCCCTACCTGAAAATCAAAACTGCTCAGAGAACCCAGAGCCCTAACCATTCCCATGTTATGGTATGCTCCCAGGCTAGATAAAGGTTAAACCATGAAATAAACAACCTTCTTTCTAAAAGCAATTCACACCAAAGAGACTTTGAAACTAACAGCAAATATGTTCTTATTTGAACTGAGTGATTAAGAAAAAACATTCATTTGGCTAAAATTACAACCATATTTAGAAAATCTACCTGATTGTGGAAGTGTACACAAGGAGAGAGGCCATGATGTTACAGTTGTTGTTGTTGTGAGCTGTTAAAAGCACATTTACTGACTTGCAATTCAATCTCAGACACCAAGATATCAAGTTAATAATTGCCTTAAAGATTTTAAACCTAATCTATTGAAAAGTCAGGCAAACTACAGTCACCTACCATACCATACCTTGACTAGCAAGTGTAGCCAATTTCAAAAGCTAGTAAACATGTTGTTGGAACTTGGATACCTTTATTTAGTTCCTCTATAGCTTTGTCACTGTCAAAAACAACCACAATTAGCAATCTTGTTGAAAGCTAGGGGTATAATACAAAAGTGTCCATGAAGGACTTTAGCACCCTTGACCTTATGAAAATTGGTACCACTGGGATTATAAGTCTGATTAATAAAATTGTATTTGATACAGCTCTGTTAATGAAAGATCAGATTTTTTTCTGAATGTCCCTCTCTAAAAGTAGGAAGGAATCAACAAAGTGTTTATATATTTTTATCAGACTGTATGATCATGCAGGGCTTAGAGATGTGATGTATTTTTTTGACCAACTGCATCAATCTTAAATGTAGATTTTCATGTGATGCATTCAGAATCTGAAATATAATGCGCATTACATGCGACACACCACAGACACATCGTGTACTTTTTAAATGTTCTGCCTCACATTGTTTCACAGCAGTGGACTGACTGCAATCTGCAAATGACAAAGAAAAACAGTCCGTGCATGCATCCTTGAGGATTTATTTTTAACAATAAATTGTCCAAACAAAATGTAACATCGCTTTACCGAGCCAACATAAATGTTTACTTTTGCGTAAGTAAAAAAAAAACGTTTGACTTTTAATGCGAAATATGTGCCATGACATAAACCAGCATTTGGGAGTCATTTTATTAGTTGTAGAATGATAAGGTGCCAGAGAGCATGGGGGTAAGTGGTTTTGGAGGACATGAGCAAGTGTGGAGGCCTTTTCCTGGCCCATATTCTTCTCCAATTCAAAGAGATGTCATAGTGTTTCATTAAACATATTTTGGTTTGTGAAATCCTACTATTGGAATCATGTTGTCTGCACTAATCGATCTTGTAGCATTTCAAAATAGGAATATACAGTATTTGTATATATACATACATATATATACAGCCAGGTTTAGAATTATTGGCATCCTTGATAATTGATTTAGAAGGGTGTATAAAATATACACAAATGGAGCTATATTTTATGTTCAAACATATAGAAAAACGACTTCAATTATTGAAATTTGTATTTTTTTGAGTAATACCATTTTTCCTGAAAAATGGGTATAAAAATTGGCAGAGATTAAATCAAATTAAATCAATTAAAGATGAAAGATTAAATAAAACCAAACAATGTGAACTCTGCAATAAAATTATATTTAAGTCAATCTCAGTCATAAGG
This sequence comes from Aldrovandia affinis, assembly GCA_029706075.1. Taxonomy (NCBI): domain Eukaryota; kingdom Metazoa; phylum Chordata; class Actinopteri; order Notacanthiformes; family Halosauridae; genus Aldrovandia; species Aldrovandia affinis. The sequence continues at coordinate 56,477 of JAINUG010000740.1, read as the reverse complement.
CTTCAACTACAGCACAACCCATCACTTCCCATTTCACTAGGTATAAAAAAATGAGGTAACACACATGTAAAATCCCTTTGGCATCAACCATAGGGAAAGAAAAATAACTGTCAAATTGAAAGAATCAGATGGTTGCTGACCTACACTTGTCAGGTAATGGGTACAAAAAAACAAAACAAATGGGTAATCATACAATCAACAGTTGCAAACATGCCAGGAAGAGGATGCAAGTGCATGTTGTACCCACACACAGTGGGGGGAAGGGGGGGATGGTGAGGAGGAAAAGAACCGAAGGACCACAGTTCAAGAAATGCAGACTTTACTTCCGTCTTGGGGTCATAAAGTTTAAATCGACCATAAAATGCTGTCAGGAGCTCCCTCACACTGACCCATCTACCTCCCCCCGCTTTTTCTTTGCAGGTAACCCACCACTCTCCAAACAGCACACCGACACACAAGTAAAAGGATAGAATGCAATGTCTTTATTTTAACAATTCATTATCAATCAATCACATTTTATTTGTGTAGCGCATTTCATACAACAAGTGCAACTCAGTGCTTTACACAATTTTTTTTAAATCACTGCACTTTTTTTTTTCTTCCTCCCCCTCCTGCTAAACAACCTCCTGGGACCCATCAGGCAATACAGAAGCCCACCCCCCAGGTAACCATGCCCGTACACACCACACGCTACACAATGACAATCACGGACCCGAAGACACTGGATTTCACACACAACGAGGTAATCTGCACACAGTTCAACACCACACACCCAATTAATAGCCTCCGGGGGTTCTACCGCCCAACCCACCTAGATACTCAAGGGAAGAGCTAAACCCTTATTGGGCACATTCACACCCTATGCAACACACCATATATAAAAAAAATTGAAATATGGTAGAGCCGCCACCCCCAGCCATGCCGCAATACTCAGTCGCTCTGGATAAGAGCATCTACAAAATGCCTAAAATGTAAAATATACTGGGGGATTGCCACAAAAAGACTACACAACACACAGGAAAGGGTTGCCGCCACCCCAAGCTGGTCTGCAAAGAGGTACGGAACCACCTCCACTGTTGCTCTGCCACAGTCCTTGTCATGTTCACCCTGGTCAGGTTGGGGGGGGGATATTCCCCAAATCCGCTCCAACACCAGCCTCGGTTCCTCGCATCCCGTCTGGCTTGTCCCACAATCTGCACCCCCGCAGAAACGAAAGCAACGTTGCCTTCATTTTCCCGGACTCCGCCGTGAACTCGCCGTCATACAAACCACATAGACATTCGCACAGCTTAACTGATAAAGCAAAACAAACAAAAATTCCCCAAAGCAAACAAAACCAAAGCAAACAAAAGCAAAGAAATCACCCACAACAAACTAAACAAAGGGACTGCCCCCTTCCTCACACAACTGGCTTTCCCCCTTTTTCCCCTGTTAGGTTTGAGGTATGAAATTTAGTATAACCCTCATTGATTGTTTTATTCTGTTTAAATGTTTTGTTTTATCTTCCAGTACACATTTTACACACACACTCTCCACAACAGCCCCCACCTTGTTAGGGCCATGGTCACACCAAGTCCATTGTTAACTGTATACCAAATGGGTGCCTCCGGGACATCTGGGTGTAATGTGTATTCCCTGCCGGGGAACTGAATGCAGGGCAACTGCGACACCTCGGACAAGGGTACTTAAACCCTCACTTACAACTACTGAGTTGAGATCTGCTGGGTACACGCTGTCGCAGTGCCTTTGGCATTTCTCCCCTTGCGCAGTATAAATTATTAAAACCTTTTCAATTGGAAAGTGGTCACCAGTGTGTTACTTCGCCCATCCCGACTTCATTCCACAAAGGGAGAAGATTCCCAACACCCCTAAGTGAATTTCCCCTAAGCCCTAATTACCTAACCCGTGGCAGGTGCCCCACATTAGCACCCAATAATACAATAATTCAATGATTCAATGATTCAATGAGACGGCCCTGCACAGCACTCCAAAATCTAAAAATTTGTCTCAAAATCACACTCTAGGGAACCCGCGAAAGCTCCTGACAATGCCACCTCCATACAAACAGGTTCTTTGGAATGGTTGCATGAAGAAAGCCCTTACTGAGAGCAACTAAGAAATTCAAGCCTCCGGAGCTTGGCAAATGTTATTGAAACTATGACTGAAACTGGTTGCTATGATCAGATGAGACCAAAATATAACTTTTGGCCATGTACGCCATTGATATGTTTGACATCAAAAGAGGTACGCATGCAAGTAAAAACACCTCATACATACCATCAAATATGGTGGTGGACCATTTATGGGGCTGTTTTGCTACCAGTGGTCCAGGGGCTCTTGTTAAGACCAATGACAATGAATTCTACCAGGTACCAGGGCATTTTGCCCAAAAAACAGGAAGCTGAAACTTAGCTGTAAATGGACCGTCGCACAAGACAATGACCCCAAACATACCTGAAAATCAACACAAAAATGCTAAGTGAAAAAAATTCTGCAGGTTCTGCATGGAGGAATTGTCCAAGATCTCTCCAAATGTGTTCTCCAACCTTATAAAACATTATACAAAACAACTCAGTGCTGTCATCCTTGCCAGGGGAGGCTGCGCCAAGTGGGAGAGAGTGGGGTAATCCCGAACATCTTTTCTTTGGGGTTAATTACAACAAAATGAGAGAGTGATTTTCTAAGATTGATACATCACTACTAAGTGAAGTGCTAGCTAGAAACATTTTTTTATTAAACTTTTCAACATTCCTTAAATACGTTGTGGCTACGGAAAGAAAATGGCGTCGTTCGGGATTACCTCATACTCTGGCGCGAGTCAAAATGAATGAAAATTATGCAAGTAAAAATGAATATTCTGATTTACATATCGCAAGGACATTTCCACAAAGCTTCAAATTGATCATAATACCATTTTCAATGACACAAAGGAGTTATCAGCATGTAAGATAATCAAAGTATCCACTGGATGCTGTGAAAAGTAATCCTGAGTGGGCATGGGGTAACAGACCTTCGGGATTACCGAACACTTACAGGTTTCATCCCTTGTTGTTCCGCATGATACCTCGTGTATACCTGTTCTTTAGAACAAGGAACAAACTTTACATAAAAGCACACACAACTTTTTTTGCCATTCCATCAACAACTGCAAACCGTTAAAACATGGAGACAATAAAAAGTCAGAAGTGCCACAGTTTTTTTAGATTTTCTGGTAGAAAAAATAGAGAAACTGTTGGATGTTTACATCTCTTGAAGTCAGTGCACAAGTGCGCATTACTGCAAGGCATTGTTTTAGCAACCTCTTCTTCCTAGTAACAGATATTGAGGTGTTCAGGATTTTCCCGCATTCGCGATTATCCCACTCTCCTCTACAAAAAACAACAATAATTTGCCAATAATTGTGAAACCTTTTTTCGGAAAAAAATATATAATATTAAAAATGTGTTGTTTTGGTCGATTCCATTAATGAAGTAAAATATTTTTATTTCGGAAAATTACACTATACGTATCTCAGTAAATGGGATATATCAGTAGTGTGTCGGAACAGTGAAGTTTGAATAAAAATGGTCTATTCCCTCAATCCAGTAGCAGTCAAATGCCCTTGTTTAAAGTTTGGCACTCTGAACACTGTTATACAGTATTACATATTAAAACCCCTCAGTTATCCTAGATGTAAAATACACTACCGGTCAAAAAGTTTTAGAACACCCCCATTTTCCAGTTTTTACTGAAATTTAAGCAGTTAAGTCCAGTGAATAACCTGAAATGGTACAAAGGTAAGTGGTAAACTGCCAGAAGTTTAAAAAAAAAAGGTTTAGGTTACCAAAAACTGAAAAATAATGTATATTTTTGGGCAGTGAGTAGTTTCCTACACCATCAAAAGGCACTTGGAAACTGGAGGAAACTCTGACAGGAAGAGGTCTGGCAGACCCAAAGCCACAACAAAATCAGAAGACAAGTTTCTGAGAGTCAACAGCTTGCGTGATAGGCGGCTCACAGGACAACAGCTTCAAGCACGGCTTAACACTGTTAAGGAAGTCAGTTTCAGCTGTGAAGAGAAGACAGTTGAGATGGCAACATAAAAAAAAGAGGCTTGCCTGGGCCATGAAGCACCGCCAGTGGACTACTGAAAACAGAAGGAAGGTCTTATGGACCGATGAATAAAAATTTGAAATCCATCCATCCATCCATCTTCTACCGCTTCTCTGGGTCGGGTCGCAGGGGCAGCGTCCTAAGCAGGGAGACCCAGACTTCCCTCTCCCGGCCACTTCGTCCAGCTCTTCCAGGGGAATCCCGAGGCGTTCCCAGGCCAGCCGAGAGACATAGTCTCTCCAGCGTGTCCTGGGTCTTCCCGGGCCTCCTCCCGGTGGGACGTGCCCGGAACACCTCACCAGGGAGGCGTCCAGGAGGCATCCTAACCAGATGCCCGAGCCACCTCATCTGGCTCCTCTCGATGCGGAGGAGCAGCGGCTCTACTCTGAGCCCCTCCCGGATGACCGAGCTCCTCACCCTATCTCTAAGGAGCCCAGACACCCTGCGGAGGAAACTCATTTCAGCCGCTTGTATTCGCGATCTCGTTCTTTCGGTCACTACCCACAACTCGTGACCATAGGTGAGGGTAGGAACATAGATCGACCGTGTAAATCGAGAGCTTTGCCTTTAGGCTCAGCTCCCTCTTTACCACGACAGACCGATGCAGCGTCTGCATCACTGCCGACGCCGCACCAATCCGCCTGTCGATCTCCCGCTCCATCCTTCCCTCACTCGTGAACAAGACCCCGAGGTATTTAAACTCCTCCACTTGGGGCAGGATCTCCTCCCGACCCGGAGAGTGCACTCCACCCTTTTCCGTCTGAGAACCATGGTCTCGGATTTGGAGGTGCTGATTCTCATCCCAGCCGCTTCACACTCGGCTGCGAACCGCTCCAGCGAGCTGGAGGTCACGGCTCGATGAAGCCAACAGGACCACATCATCTGCAAAGAGCAGTGACCCAATCCTCAGGCCACCGAACCGGACCCCTCAACGCCCGGCTGCGCCTAGATATTCTGTCCATAAAGGTTATGAACAGAACCGGTGACAAAGGGCAGCCCTGGCGGAGTCCAACCCTCACCGGGAACAAGTCCGACTTACTGCCAGCAATGCGGACCAAGCTCTGGCACCGGTCGTACAGGGACCGAATGGCCCGTATCAAGGGGTCCGGTACCCCATACTCCCGGAGCACCCCCCACAAGACTCCCCTAGGGACACGGTCGAAAGCCTTCTCCAAGTCCACAAAACATGTGTAGACTGGTTGGGCAAACTCCCATGCACCCTCCAGGACCCCGTGGAGGGTGTAGAGCTGGTCCACAGTTCCGCGACCAGGACGAAAACCACATTGCTCCTCCTGAATCCGAGGTTCAACCATCCGACGGACCCTCCTCTCCAGAACCCCTGAATAGACCTTACCAGGGAGGCTGAGGGAGTGTGATCCCCTGTAGTTGGAACACACCCTCCGGTCCCCTTTCTTGAAGAGGGACCACCACCCCGGTCTGCCAGTCCAGAGGCACTGCCCCGATGTCCACGCGATGCTGCAGAGTCGTGTCAACCAAGACAGCCCCACAACATCCAGAGCCTTGAGGGACTCCGGGCGGATCTCATCCACCCCCGAGGCCCTGCCACCACGGAGCTTTTTAACCACCGTGGCGACCTCAGCCCCAGAGATAGGAGAGCCCACCCCGAGTCCCCAGACCCTGCTTCCTCGCTGGAAGGGCGTGTCGGTGGGATTGAGGAGGTCTTCGAAGTATTCCCTCCACCGACCCACAACGTCCCGGAAGTCGAGGTCAGCAGCGCCCCATCCCCACTGTACACAGTGTTGACAGTGCACTGCTTCCCCCTGAGATGCCGGATGGTGGTCCAGAACCTCCTCGAAGCCGTTCGAAGTCGTTCTCCATGGCCTCACCGAGCTCCTCCCATGCCCGAGTTTTGCCTCAGCGACCGCCGAAGCCGCGCTCCGCTTGGCTCGCCGATACCCATCTGCTGCCTCCGGAGTCCCACAGGCCAAAAAGTCCGATAGGACTCCTTATTCAGCTTGACGGCATCCTTCACTGCCGGTGTCCACCAGCGGGTTCGGGATTACCGCGACAGGCACCGGCGACCTTGCGGCCACAGCTCCGGTCAGCCGCCTCGACAATAGAGGCACCGAACATGGCCCACTCGGACTCAATGTCCCCCGCCTCCCCGGGACATGGTTGAAGCTCTCCCGGAGGTGGGAGTTGAAACTCCTTCTGACAGGAGACTCACAATACGTTTGGGCCTGCCAGGCCTGACCGGCATCCTCCCCCACCATCGGAGCCAACTCACCACCAGGTGGTGATCAGTTGACAGCTCCGCCCTCTCTTCACCCAAGTGTCCAAGACATGCGGCCGCAAGTCCGACGGACACGACCACAAAGTCGATCATTGAACTGCGGCCCAGGGTGTCCTGGTGCCAGGTGCATATATGGACACGCTTATGCTTGAACATGGTGTTCGTTATGGACAATCTGTGACAAGCACAGAAGTCCAACAACAAAGCACCATTCTGGTTCAGATCGGGGGCCGTTCCTCCCAATCACGCCCCTCCAGGTCTCACTATCGTTGCCCACGTGAGCATTGAAGTCTCCCAGCAAAACGAGGAGTCCCGGAAGTTAGAGTGTTCTCCACACCCCCTCCAAGGACTCCAAAAAGGGTGGGTATTCTGAGCTGCTGTTTGGAGCATAAGCACAAACAACAGTCAGGACCCGTCCCCCCACCCGAAGGCGGAGGGAGGCTACCCTCTCGTCTACCAGGGTGAACCCCAACGTACAGGCAACGAGCCGGGGGCAATAAGTATTCCCACCCCTGCTCGGCGCCTCCCACCAGGGCAACTCCAGAGTGGAAGAGAGTCCAACCCCTCTCAAGGAGACTGGTTCCGGAGCCCATGCCATGCGTCGAGGCGAGGCCGACTATATCTAGCCGGAACCTCTCGACCTCCCGCACCAGCTCAGGCTCCTTCCCGCCAGAGAGGTGACATTCCACGTCCTTAGAGCTAGCTTCTGCAGCCGAGATCGGACCGCCAAGGCCCCGCCTTCGGCTGCCGCCCATCATACACTGCACCCGACCCCCTTGGCCCCTCCCATGGGTGGTGAGCCCATGGGAAGGGGGTCCTACGTTGCCTCTTCGGGGGCTGTGCCCGGCCGAGCCCCATAGGTGTAGGCTCGGCCACCAGGCGCTCGCCCTCGAGCCCTACCCCGGGCCTGGCTCAGGGGGGCCCGGTGACCAGCGTCCGGGCGAGGGAAACGTATTTCCATTTTGTTTGTCGTCATGGGGGTCTTGTGAGCCACGCTTTGTCTGGTCCCTCACCCAGGACCTGTTTGCCTTGGGTGACCCTACCAGGGCATGAAGCCCCGACAACTTAGCTCCTGGGATCATTGGGACACGCAAACCCCTCCACCACGGTAAGGTGGCGGCTCAAGGAGGAGAAAATTTGAAATCTTAAAATTTGTAAATTTTTGTAGGCCGTCGAGTAGGCGAAAGGATGGTTCCTCAGTGTGTGACACCAACTGTCAAACATGGAGGAGGAAGTGTGATGGTCTGGGGCACTTTTGCTGGATCCAGAGTCGGCAACTTGCACAGAGTGACTGTTAACCCATGTTAACCCATTACTTGTTTCCTGAAAAGGGCAGTTTACCGCTTACCATTTCAGGTTATTCACTGGACTTGAACTGCTTAAATTTCAGTAAAAACTGGAAAATGGGGGTGTTCTAAAACTTTTGACCGGTAGTGTATAATTATTTGATTTAATATAATAATTACTACACAGGATACCAGTTATCAATTAAATCACTGAATTTATTGATAGGCAGAGCAATCTGGTGAAAATATACACAATATCAATACAATATCAACAAACACAACACAAAATATACACAAGATCAACATCTCACAATTAAATTTAAATTAACAGCTGGATAATTACAACCAGCTTTTTTAATTACAACCAACAATTACAATGGTTATTAAGTTACAACAGTTAGACAAAGACAAAATATTAAATGTCCTATCTACAGACGTAGGTTCAACTACCTTAACAAACACTAAATCCTAGACAAAAATTACATTAAACAATCACAAAAGGGATTAAATCCTCCTTTTCTTAGCCCATGCCTGATTCATTTATGATTTGGGGGAAAGCCCTGTGCAAACTAGGTTCAGACCCCTTTTTATATTTTTGTTTTGGTTCACTTACTACCACAAGATATCTTTTTAAGGTATCTGTTAAAATTATTCTCTCATGATTAGAATTGTGGTGACACCTAACATCAATAGGGCCTGGGGAAGACAGCTTGGTTTATACAGAGATGTTGGTTGAGCTGATATCTGAAATTACATAATATGCTCAGGCAAAGAATATTGCTACCATGTGACAAGGCCAATCATACCATGTTGACCTCTGCTTATTTCTGGTGCCCATAATTATTTTCTCCCTGACCCATAATTTCCAGCTCATAGGTAGAACTATGAGTTGAAAACGATGAGGTACAACACTGAAATTGTGGTGTGTGACATTTGGTGTGCTGATCTAATATGGATTGCGCTGACTGCCAAAGCTACATACTTTAGTGCCCTGGTTTCATTCACAGAGTAATAAACCTGTCAATGATGGCACCAATCTTGTTTTTTAAGAATTTAGGTTTGGCTGGGCCACATTCTGTTTGCTTGCGCAGGATAACCAAATTGCACCTCCCCGACAAATGGTATTATTTGTTTGTACATTTTTTTTCGTGCTCATTTTCATCAAGGGTAATTATGGACTTGACTGTATACAGTCTTGTTTGTTGTTTCTACTGCAGGTAGGTTATTCCAGGATACAAGTTTCACAACATGCATGCAAATTCTGGAGGTGTGGGTGTATGAATTCCTTAAGTGTTTGTCACAACCCAGCTGGTATGTTTACTCCCTTGTGACAATCTCCATCTCCAAGGAAACGCCCTCATATATGTGTTGTGAAAAGGAATTCAATAATAATAATGATAATATTTTATTTATATTTTATATACTATGAAATGGCTATCTATATACTCTATGTATGTAGTAAATGTATCTTGATTAAATAAACAGCAAAGAACAAAGATACATCAGACAATAAAGCAAATCCTTAAGAAAGCACAGAAACATAAGCCTAATAATTGCTGTAATTATGAGATTCTGTCATAATTATGAGATACTATCTCATAATTATGGGAAACTTTCAACATTAAAAACATAGCTAGCTGTGTTCCGTATACATGCATGCCAGTAGCATAGTCCTATTTGTGACTTGTATTCATATTATTTGGTTGCTATTAATATTTAGTCACCAAATGACACTAAATACTAAGAGTGACAATGTTACTTTTTGAAGTAGTGCATACAGTAAGTATAGCCTGTATACATGACAGTTGCTGCCTTGAAGCATTTAATGATAACTGATAACCCTGGATTAACCTGTGTATATTTCAAAAGGCTTCATAGCTATAATGTTAATATATACAGTTTATTCATGCTTGTGGAGTAGCTTAAAACTGATATTGAAACTTGGCAACGTTAGTCATGAAGAGTCGGTAGGCAGATATTTCTATTAAAAACATTCCATTCCATTCTTAATCAATCCAAATAATAAAAAAGCAGGAATGCCTTCTAAAAGAGCCTCAACATTCAAGAGCAGATGGAACACTTAGCAACTCAACCCATATCTGCCTCTCCCCATGTTTACTCTTAACTACACTTAATTTGTGTTGTGCCACAGTGTATAGTCCACTCCAGACCCAATATAGGCTCTCCAAATGAATTTGAGGTGTCAATAAGCCAATAGTCACTGCTAAGCTACTTCTACTTCCAAAGTTTCCTATAATGAGAAATGATCATCAAATATATACAATGGGGGAAATAAGTATTGAACACATCAACATTTTGTCCAGTAAATGTATTTCCAATGAGCCTATTCAAGTGAAATTTGCACCAGACTTTGGTATTAACTCAAAACATCCAGACAAAAATCTAAGCATTAAAGTCCATATGTAAATAAAGTTATGTGTAATAAAGTGGAATGAAACAGGAAAAAGTATGGAACACACTAAGAAAAAGCAGTACACCACAGCAAGGAAAGGCAAGGAACCAGCTGAAAACCATAACTAATTAGGAGGCAACTCTACCTCCAATCTGTGCTAATTAATGTCAGCTGGGTTAGAATATGTTGATGGGCTATAAAAGGTTTTTTTTTTTGTTACCAAGGTGCCACACAAGAAACATCAAATAATGGGTAAAAGCAAAGAGCTCTCTCAAGACCTTCACAACCAGATTGTTGCAAAACATGAAAATGGAATTGGCTACAGACATATTTCACAACTTCTGAATCTTCCAGTAAGCACCATTGGGGGCATTATCTGTAAGTGGAAGCAACATCACTCCACCATTAACCGGCCACGCACAGGAGCTCCTCGCAAGATTTCTGATCAGGGAGTCAGAAGGATACTTAGAAGAGTAGCCAAAGAGCCAAGGACCACTAGGAAAGAACTCCAGAAAGACTTGGAGGCAGCAGGTACAACTGTGACAGAAAGGACAGTAGGCAATGCACTCTACCGCCATGGCTTCTGTGCATGCTCAGCCCGCAAGACTCCACTACTGAAAAAAAGACATGTTGAAGCTTGTTTAAAGTTTGCCAAACAACATTTGGACAAGCCAGTGAACTACTGGGAGCATGTACACTGGTCAGATGAGACCAAAATTAAACTTTTTGGCTGTCACACAACACAGTTTGAGAAATGGCACTGCACATCACCCAAATAACACTATACCAACAGTGAAGTTTGGAGGTGGAAGTATCATGATGTGGGGCTGTTTCTCCTCTCGTGGTACTGGCAGACTTCATATCATTGAAGGAACAATGAATGGAGCCATGTACAGAGAGATTCTTGAGATGAACCTGCTGCCATCCACCAGGATGCTGAGGATGAGACGTGGGTGGACCTTCCAGCAGGACAACGATCCAAAGCATACAGCAAAGGAAACTCGCAATTGGTTTCAGAGAAAGAAAATCAACTTGTTGGCCCTGTCAATCACCTGACTTAAACCCAATTGAACATTTGTGGAAGCATCTGAAGATCCAGATTCACAAGAGGGCCCCCCGCAATCTTCAAGATTTAAAGACAATCTGTGTAGAGGAATGGGCCAAAATCACACCTGAATACTGCGGGCGATTAGTTGGAGTCCATACAGAAAGCGCCTTGAAGCTGTCATTACAAACAAAGGCTTCTCCACTAAGTATTGAATTAAATTCAGTTAGTGTGTTCAATACTTTTTTCCTATGTCATCCCACTTTATTACACATAACTTTATTTACATATGGACTTTAATGTTTAGATTTTTTGTCTGGATTTCTTGAGTTAATACCAAAATCTGGTGCAAATTTCACTTGAATGGCCTCATTGGAAATACATTTACTGGGAAAAATGTTGATGTGTTCAATACTTATTTCCCCCATTGTATATATAAAAAATACATTGACACTGATATTGTTTCATATTCAGTGATTAGAGCTTCAGTTGATGTTTCATTGACTTTTACAGTTGATTGTTTCATTGTTATAAGTTGTCTAACACTGATGGCATGGTGTATTCGGTAAACCAGAGGTTGCTTTCTGGGTACTCAGAATAAATAGGCTGGTCACTTGTCAAAATGTTTTGCATGTCCCCTTCTACATCATAATGTAATTAAACATTTTTAGCTAATATGCCATTTATGATCTGGACTGGTGGTACTACCCCATTTGAACCCCCGTTATTTCTTTTTACTTCTTAGGTTGGCTTTGCTGAACTCTGGGTTTCAACATTGTCATTATTCCGATTAATACAAAACGTAATTGCCCAGTCATCCCTCACTGTCCCACCCTGCCTACCCTTCCCCATTTCTTTCTTCTTAGGTTGGCTTTGTGAACTGCTGAGTCAGCACCACCATCTGCCCCACCTGCCCCCTACTCCCAGGGGCGTAGCACACAATTCTGGGCCCTATACATATGCAGTCTTGTGGGCCCCCTTCCCCTCTTGATCCATGACTCTCACGCATTTAAATTGAATCAACAGCTATACACATTAATCTGTAGTGGTTATTAGGGTAATCGCTAATGAACTGCTTATACCACATTTAAACAAATAATACTAAAAAGAAATCTGTGACATGTGCTTTTTTGAAATCTCACAATTCAGCCCTCCTTTCTCAAGAGAAAGATCACATCTTCTTCTTGCTCACTCTGCTACAAGGACAGGTCCCTCTACAAGCATGAAGCATACAGGATTGATATTAGCCTCTTAACCTGCTTATAATATACAATGAAACAGGCTACAGGCTAGATTCTGCTTAATGTATCATAATGTACCTAGCTACGTTAGCTTGTCTTGTTATAGAACTGCATCAAATGAGTCTTCAAAAACAAAGTTTCAATGCATTTCACCATCACCAGTAGTATGTTTGCCCGCATTTGCGATTGCTTTCAGCCACGCTTACCTTTCTTTTGAAAAAAATTAGTGAGCAGTTGTTTTCCCTCAGTTTGCCTTTTTTTCTCTTTCTTTTCTTTTTTGATACCCCGACTTCACTTTCTTCTGGAAAGACATGATTGACTGAAACTTGCAGGCTCCAGCATCAGCACCAGTCAGCGTGATTAGCCGTGTTTGGCGATTAAATCTTAGTGTAGGTATGTTACAAAATGTTGAGATGTTACAAATCTAGTGAAACTTATACCACGAAATAGCATGAAAATACATTTAATTTGATACCTTATTCACTCTCATATCTTAAGCTTTGAGGAAGTTATGGTAATTTTTACATATTGCACAACCACAAATTTGCATATTGACCCCTATTGTTTTTCAATGATCTTAAAACAAAAGCTGTGATTCAATAACATAAATGCCCATAACTTTCTTAAAAATAAAGATAATTGTAATTCCATTACATTTTCAGTAATTACAGATTGAAGCATTCTAAAAAAGATATGATATATCTTAATTTGAATTATCTGAAATTGCATTACATAATCAATTAATCACATAATTACATGTTGCGCACACACCACGACACGGCAAAAACAGCAGGCAGTAAGCATTTTGGCAAAGATATCTCACATTCCGGGTCAAAAATATCGCATTTCGCATTGACAGATTTCAATGAAATTTGACCAGAAATAAGATAAAATGTTATATTAACGTCCTGGATACCTTTTATTTAGTCCTGAACCTGCGATATATCATTTTGAAAGCACTAAACACGAGTCTGACTCTGAAGTGCAGCGTATGACCAAACCGAGCAATGTTTCATCAAATTTCGGAAACAAGATGGAGGATCGAGTTTTCAGCTACGTTATATCACAGACATATGGTGAAAAAAAAACAGACAGCCCTTGAAAAGCCTGCATTTTTGGGGTACGGCCATAGGCTCTCGTAATCGCTCGCACAGGGACACAGGCACATATAGACTGCCGCTGCGCACAGGGATTGTAACATACCTACTTAATGCAGGGGGGCAGACTAAACCATTTTCGCTTTTGAGAGGGGAGAGGGGGCCCAGAGAGCCTCCAATATTTTTATGGATACAAAGTTCAGTCTCTCAACCTATTTATTCAGCCAATATAACTTAGTAATGAAACTAATTACTTAGAAATTTAAAATTGCAGACAAATGTTTTTTTTTCATTCCAGGCTTTTCAAGGGCCCTCCCCCATTTGGGGCCCTAGGTAGCCAGTTCCCCCTTTCCCCCGCTACGACGCCCCTGCCTACTCCACCACCCCACTTTGGGTCTATATAGTATGCCATTTAGCAGATGCTTTTATCCAAAGCGACTTACAGTAGTGAATGCATACATTTTTCAGTATATGTGGTCCCGGTGGGAATTGAACCCACAACCTAAGCGTTGACAACGGCATGCTCTACCTACTGAGCCACACAGAACCTGGGTCTCCACTCCACTCCAATCATCCGCACTCCACACCCCATGCACCAGGTGAATTGGACCACCAATTATTAAGCCCACCCCATCTGATTTTGGTACCTGACCACAAATCCCACTCTGGAGGAGAGCAGGCTTGTACAAAAGATATGCTCCTAATAGAATTAAGCTGCTGCAACTTGGGTGTTTCATAGGTAAAACCTGTTAAACATATCAGCAAAAGAATGTATGCCATGAAGTCTGTGAACACAGTATGAATCTGTAATTTGGCATACAGGTAGCCCATGATGATCCACACATTTTGCTGTACAATAAACCATTCACATTCAGGGCATTCTCCCACAATCTTCACTCAAACTCAAATACCCCATTGTGTGCATTTACTGTAAAACTTCCCATATATAAGTTCCTTTACCCTCCTCTCTGGAGGTATCTCAAATCATGTTATCTTCAATTGGGAAATTGAAAGTGGGAAAAGCAAAGTGGCCCATACTTAATGGACAGGAAAAATACATATGTATAAAACATGCCTCCCATACATGCCTTACTGGCCTCATATGAAAATGAGTAATGTGAACACTTTCAGATACTTGAAAACGTGTAATGTGAATATTTGTAACGTACAGTGCCCGTCAGAATTACTGGCACCCTTGGTAAAGATGAGCAAAAAGGCTATGAAAAAATTCATTGTTGTTCATCAGCTTGATCTTACATTCAAAATATGAGAGAAATCTAACCTTTAATTGAAGTCAATTTAAGGAAAAAAAAATCATTTTCAAAAGTTTATCAAAAATGTGAGAATGTACCCCTGCATTTAGTACTTTGTGCACCATCCCCTTGCCAAGATACCAGCACTGAGTCTTCTCCTACAATACTTGATGAGGTGGGAGAACACATAGCATGGGATCTGAGACCATTCCTCCCCACAGAATCTCTCCAGATCCTTCAGTTTCTTGGTCCTCGCTTGTGGACTCTCCTCTTCAGCTCATTACTTTCATATGATTACCAAACAAAAATTAAACAAAATACAAAATAAAGTTAAACCAAAACTATATTCGAGGGAACCATTGAAATTCCTCCATATCCCGAAAAACTGGATATGGTTTCCAGATTATGACATGTAGCCTAACAATATACTGATATAATGCATTTTATATTCCCACGTTAATCAAACAATAACATGTTTGATTATTTAACAGTTCACCATCTGTTGGTCTGTTTGTCTGTTACTACTACCTCCATTAACTAGTACTCTAACATACATCTGAAAGAAGTTTTGAAAAAGGGTTACCTGGCTAACAGTTGTTAGCGTCTACATTGGACTATTCATTTATTCTGCTAACTACCTTTTCCTGCTTCATCCTCTCTGTTGTATGTCTCAGTGATAGGCCTTAGTCTTAGAAAGCTGTCATCCATCCTGTTGTAATTAATTCAATAAAGTTGGTTAACACAGACTACATAGTATGCCACCCTATGGCAGAAGTACCAACATGGTAAAGGTCAAAATCCAAAACAAGAGGGTAAAACCCCTAATTCTATATTGCATTAGGTAAGGGTAGGTTTGAGGTTCTGCAGGACAAATTGATAGAATTAGGATCAAAGTTAAGGGGCAGAACCTCCACGGTGGTCTTCTCTGGAATTCTGCCAGTACCACGTGCTAGCAAAGGCAAGCAGAATTTTATATGGAGATTTAACACGTGGCTACAAACCTGGTGCAGGAAAGAGGGTACAGGCTTATGGGGCCCTGGGACTCCTTTTGGAACAGCGGTGGCCTGTACAAGTGGGACGGGTTACACTTGAACCAGAGGGGTACAGATGCATTGGGCCAGCGTATGCTTAGGGTAGCGGAGGAATATTTAAACTAGGGACTGGGGGGAGCAGGGAGGGAAGTTAGTAGTAGTAGTATTATGGATAGGGAGGTACAGACTGCCCAGATGGAAGATACCAGGGCGGAGTATAATAACTCTGAGGATATAATTAATAAAGATTTTTTAGATCATAATGTGAATAGAGGTGGTTCGGCACACTCATGTGTGGAGGGGATGGACAACGTAAGTGTGAGTAAGGCTCTGAAGTTCATGTGTTTAAATGCGAGAAGCATAAAAAATAAATGTTTGGAACTGGAGGCTGTCATGTTGAATGGGGGTTATGACATTGTTGGGATTACTGAGACATGGCTTGGCACAGCGGATGGGGATGAATATAATGTAGAGGGGTCCAAATTGTTTAGGAAGGGTAGAACTAATAAAAGAGGAGGGGGAGTGGCCCTTTATGTGAAAGACAATCTTAATGTGGAGGAAATTCCAGGTATAAACTAATACGTTTCTTGTGAGGACATCTGGATTAGATTACTGGGAGATCATGAGAAGGGCCTTAATATAGGAGTACATATGCTATAGACCTCCAGCTTCAGACAGTAACATAAATAATACGCTCTTTGGTAACATAAAACAAACCTGTGCTGAAGGAGAGACGATAATAATGGGCAACTTCAATTACCACTTTATTAATTGGGAGATAGTGACAGGTCAGGGTAAATGTGAAGAGGAGTTTTTAGATATGGTCAATGACTGCTTTTTGGTACAGTCTGTTACTCTGTCTGCCTACGAGAGGGAAATCAATACTGGATCTGGTTTTGTGTAACAATCCTGATAGAATTTGCAGCACAGACGTAGGAGAACCACTCGGGGCAAGTGACCACAGTGCAGTTATTTTTGATATTTTTGGCAAGTTAAGACAGCCGCCTCTAACTCTCAAATTTTACATTTTAGACGAGCTGACTTTAATAAAATGAGAGAGAATTTAAGTAATATATATTGGGTAAAACCTCCTCCTTGAGCCGCCACCTTATCGTGGTGGAGGGGTTTGCGTGTCCCAATGATCCCAGGAGCTAAGTTGTCGGGGCTTCATGCCCTGGTAGGGTCACCCAAGGCAAACAGGTCCTTGGTGAGGGACCAGACAAAGCGTGGCTCACAAGACCCCCTATGACGACAAACATTAATGGAACTACGTTTCCCTCGCCCGGACGTGGGTCACCGGGCCCCCCTGGAGCCAGGCCCGGGGGTAGGGCTCGAGGGCGAGCGCCTGGTGGCCGGGCCTACACCTATGGGGATCGGCCGGGCACAGCCCGAAGAGGCGACGTAGGACCCCCTTCCCATGGGCTCACCACCCATGGGAGGGGCCAAGGGGGTCAAGTGCAGTGTGAGATAGGCGGCGGCCGAAGGCGGGGACCTTGGCGGTCCGATCCTCGGCTGCAGAAGCTAGCTCTAGGGATGTGGAATGTCACCTCTCTGGCGGGGAAGGAGCCTGAGCTGGTGCGGGAGGTCGAGAGGTTCCAGCTAGATATAGTCGGCCTCGCCTCGACGCACGGCATGGGCTCTGGAACCAGTCTCCTTGAGACGGGTTGGACTCTCTTCCACTCTGGAGTTGCCCCTGGTGGGAGGCGCCGAGCAGGGGTGGGAATACTTATTGCCCCGGCTTGGTGCCTGTACGTTGGGGTTCACCCCGGTAGACGAGAGGGTAGCCTCCCTCCGCCTTCAGGTGGGGGGACGGGTCCAGACTTGTTTGTGCTTATGCTCCAAACAGCAGCTCAGAATGAGGTGGGGGGGGGTGTTTGAGAACACTCCTTCTGGGGACTCTCTCGTTTTGCTGGGGGACTTCAATGCTCACGTGGGCAACGATAGTGAGACCTGGAGGGGCGTGATTGGGAGGAACGGCCCCCCCGATCTGAACCAGAATGGTGCTTTGTTGTTGGACTTCTGTGCTTGTCACGGATTGTCCATAACAAACACCATGTTCAGGCATAAGGGTGTCCATATGTGCACTTGGCACCAGGACACCCTGGGCCGCAGTTCGATGATCGACTTTGTGGTCGTGTCGTCGGACTTGCGGCTGCATGTCTTGGACACTCGGGTGAAGAGAGGGGCGGAGCTGTCAACTGATCACCACCTGGTGGTGAGTTGGCTCGATGGTGGGGAGGATGCCGGTCAGGCCTGGCAGGCCCAAACGTATTGTGAGGGTCTGCTGGGAACGTCTGGCAGAGTCTCCTGTCAGAAGGAGCTTTAACTCCCACCTCCGGGAGAGCTTCAACCATGTCCCGGGGAAGGCGGGGGACATTGAGTCCGAGTGGGCCATGTTCCGTGCCTCCATTGTCGAGGCGGCTGACCGGAGCTGTGGCCGCAAGGTCGTCGGTGCCTGTCGTGGCGGTACTCCCCGAACCCACTGGTGGACACTGGCGGTGAGGGATGCCGTCAAGCTGAAGAAGGTGTCCTATCGGACCTTTTTAGCCTGTGGGACTCCGGAGGCAGCTGATAGGTATCGGCGGGCCAAGCGGAGCGCGGCTTCGGCGGTCGCTGAGGCAAAACTCGGGCATGGGAGGAGCTCGGTGAGGCCATGGAGAACGACTTCCGAACGGCTTCGAGGAGGTTCTGGGCCACCATCCGGCGTCTCAGGAGGGGGAATCAGTACACTGTCAACACTGTGTACAGTGGGGATGGGGCGCTGCTGACCTCAACTCGGGACGTTGTAGGTCGGTGGAGGGAATACTTCAAGACCTCCTCAATCCCACCAACACGCCTTCCAGTGAGGAAGTAGGGTCTGGGGACTCGGGGTGGGCTCTGCCCAACCAGTCTACACATGCTTTGTGGACTTGGAGAAGGCTTTCGACCGTGTCCCTCGGGAGTCCTGTGGGGTGCTCCGGGAGTACGGGTACCGGGCCCCCTTGATACGGGCCATTCGGTCCCTGTACGACCGGTGCCAGAGTTTGGTCCGCATTGCCGGCAGTAAGTCGGACTTGTTCCCGGTGAGGTTGGACTCCGCCAGGGCTGCCCTTTGTCACCGGTTCTGTTCATAACCTTTATGGACAGAATATCTAGGCGCAGCCGGGGGCGTTGAGGGGGTCCGGTTCGGT
This sequence comes from Aldrovandia affinis, assembly GCA_029706075.1. Classification (NCBI taxonomy): domain Eukaryota; kingdom Metazoa; phylum Chordata; class Actinopteri; order Notacanthiformes; family Halosauridae; genus Aldrovandia; species Aldrovandia affinis. The sequence goes on along the minus strand of JAINUG010000740.1, from coordinate 37,595 downwards.
GACCTGAGGATTGGGTCACTGCTCTTTGCAGATGATGTGGTCCTGTTGGCTTCATCGGGCCGTGACCTTCAGCTCTCGCTGGAGCGGTTCGCAGCCGAGTGTGAATCGGCTGGGATGAGAATCAGCACCTCCAAATCCGAGACCATGGTTCTCAGCCGGAAAAGGGTGGAGTGCACTCTCCGGGTTGGGGAGGAGATCCTGCCCCAAGTGGAGGAGTTAGAATATCTCGGGGTCTTGTTCACGAGTGATGGAAGGATGGAGCGGGGAGATCGACAGGCGGATTGGTGCGGCGTCGGCAGTGATGCGGACGCTGCATCGGTCTGTCGTGGTAAAGAGGGAGCTGAGCCTAAAGGCAAAGCTCTCGATTTACCGGTCGATCTATGTTCCTACCCTCACCTATGGTCATGAGTTGTGGGTAGTGACCGAAAGAACGAGATCGCGAATACAAGCGGCCGAAATGAGTTTCCTCCGCTGGGTGTCTGGGCTCTCCCTTAGAGATAGGGTGAGGAGCTCGGTCATCTGGGAGGGGCTCAGAGTAGAGCCGCTGCTCCTCCGCGTCGAGAGGAGCCAGATGAGGTGGCTCGGGCACCTGGTTAGGATGCCTCCTGGACGCCTCCCTGGTGAGGTGTTCCGGGCACGTCCCACCGGGAGGAGGCCCCGGGGAAGACCCAGGACACGCTGGAGAGACTATGTCTCTCGGCTGGCCTGGGAACGCCGGATTCCCCCCGGAAGAGCTGGACGAGGTGGCCGGGAAGAGGGAAGTCTGGGTCTCCCTGCTTAGGCTGCTGCCCCCGCGACCCGACCCGGATCAGCGGTAGAAGATGGATGGGTGGATGGATAGATTGGGTAAAACTTCTAGATTGCAGAACTGTGAATGAAAAATGGATTATATTTAAAAGGGTTATTGTAGATGTACAGTGTAAATTCATCCCCAAAGTAAGAAAAAATAGGATTAAAAAACAGTCTCCGCAGTGGATGAATAAATCTTTACGGGAGATTTTGAGGCAAAAGAAGTGACTGTACAGAATATATAAAAAGGATAACTCAAAGAGAAACAAGTTAGATTATTGTAATATGCGGACTAAGGCTAAAAAGGAAATAAGATCAGCTAAAAGGCGGTTTGAAATGAACATTTCCCAAAATGCAAAAAGTAATCCTAAGAAGTTTTTTCAATATTGTAGTAGAAAAAGGAAAGTTAAGGATGTGGTTAAGCGCACTAAGAATAAGGAAGGAACTTTGGTTTATAATAATAAGGATATTGCTAACACACTAAACAGTTACTTTGTTGAGAGCTTTATTAGAGAAGAGGTTATAAATATGCCTAAATGTATAGACAAGGTACTTTGAGATAAGGGACATAGAAGTACTACAAAAACTACAAAAACTTAAGACAAATAAGGCAGCAGGCCCGGATTCTGAAGTACGGGAAAAGGACCCAGACGCATACCAGGATCAGGCAAAAGGAACATTTAATTCAGGCAGGGGTCAAAACCAGTAGTCAGATATAGCGAAGGTACAGAATCACAATGCAGAGAGTGGTCACAAAAAGGCAGTCCAAAAAGTCAAAACAGGTAGGCAGATAGGCAAACAAACAGAATCGCTAGGCAGGCTCGGAGTAGTAAACAGAAGGGAAGTCTCGGATAAATCAATAAACACTGGCTGAATAAGGGTAGGCACAGGAAATAAGGATCAACGTTCTGACAGGGAAGGAACATCAACACGCAATAGTCAGAAATAAGCGCGTGAGATAATTAGTGATTAGTAGTGTTAGTAACTAAATCTAAATCCCTAATGTTAGTAGATTAGTTGGTTAGTATTATATACATCTAACTAATATAAACAAAGTGCAATCTAGAAAGTAAGAAGGAAGAAAACGAGATAATAAGCGAAGACGGAGAAAACCCGAAATGCAGAACTTCCCGAAGTGCATGACAAGACAAGGAGTGGATCTCGAAATAAACGTACAAAGACAGACAGGGACCAGAACGTGACAGAACGAAGAAAAAGCAATACTGAATAAAGAATAACAAATAAGGACTGATTAAAAAATAAACAAAGTACAAAAACAACAGAACAGGTACTCAGAATATAACACGGATGGCATATATCCCAGAGTACTCAAAGAACTTGGGGAAATGACATATAAACCATTGACAGATATTTTAATTAAATCCATAATCACTGGATAAATACCAGATGACTGGAAGCAGGGTAGTATAATTCCAATATATAAGAAGGGGGACCGTACTGACCCAGGGAACTATAGGCCTGTCAGTTTAACTTGAATCGCATGTAAAATGCTGGAATGTATAATTAGGGATAAGTTGGAATCATTCTTGAAAAATAATAGTATTTTAAGGGAGAGCCAACATGGTTTTCTCAAAGGAGGTCATGCCTAACAAACCTCCTGGACTTTTTCGAAGAGGCTACAAAGTGTGTTGACCTGAACCAGGCTTATGATATTGTATATTTGGACTTTCAGAAAGCATTTGACAAGGTACCACATGAGAGGCTCATTGCTAAAATGAATTCAGTAGGAATTGCAGGAGTAGTTTCAGAGTGGGTTCATAATTGGCTGCAAGGGCGAATACAAAGAGTAACAGTAGGTGGGGCCGTATCTGACCTCGGTGCTGTGGGCAGTGGTGTCCCGCAGGGATCGGTGCTGGGACCTATCCTTCCTTATTTACATAAATGATCTTGATATGGACGTTAGTAGCAAAATAGTTAAATTTGCAGATGATACTAAACTTGGGGGTTTGGCAAATGGTTTAGACCAGGGGTCACCAACTTTTTTGAAACTGAGAGCTACTTCATGGGTATTGAGTCATACGAAGGGCTACCAGTTTGATACACTCTTCTGAAATAACACATTTGCTCAGTTTGCCTTTAGTTATATATTATTATTAATGATAAATGATGCTCATCTATGTGAAGACACTGATCACGTTAATGATTTCTCACAATAATTATCAACAATGACTTAACAAGGTGGGAAACAAATAATATAAATATTCAACACTTTATTTCTATTAATCTATTAATATTTAGAACAGGCCTGCGGGCTACTCATGTGGTCCTTGGGGGCAACCTGGTGCCCGCGGGCACCGTGTTGGTGACCCCTGGTTTAGACTAAAGTAATCCAAGATGATTTAAACAAAATCCAAAAATGGGCAGATACATGGCAGATGACATTCAATATTGCTAAATGTAAAGTTATGCATGTGGGAAATAAAAACAGGAGTATTTTATGGGAGGAGAAAAGTTAGTAGGTGTTCAATTTGAAAAAGACTTAGGAATTGTAGTTGATCAAAGCTTATCTGCATCAAAGCAGTGTGCTACAGCAGTGAAAAAGGCCAACAGGATGCTGGGATACATAGCAAAAAGTATTGAGTATAAATCAAAGGAGGTTATATTAATATTATATAATGCCTTTATCAGACCTCACTCAGAATACTGTGTGCAGTTCTGGACACCGCACTACAAGAAAGATATAGAAGCTCTTGAAAAAGTCCAAAGAAGGGCAACTAAACTGATACCTGGTATGAAAGGTAAAAGTTATGATGATAGACTTAAGGCACTCAATCTATTTAAACTTAGCAAACGGAGATTTAGGGGGATTTGATTGAGGTTTTTAAATTCCTAGAAGGGATTAACAAAGTAAAATACCAAAGATTTTTTAAGATAAGTGGGGTCAGCAGAATAAGAGGCCACAGGTGGAAATGAGTTAAAGGCTAATTCTGCACAGATATTAGGAAGTTTTCTTTACACAGAGAGTTGTAAATGCCTGGAACAGCTTGCCAGGTCAGGTAGTAGAGGCAGAAACGCTTGGGCTAGTCCAGGCTAAATGTAATACTAGATACTCTTTAGATTAGGATCGAGCCTAGATGAGCCGAACGGTCCGTTCTCATCATTATGTATTCTTATGTTCTTATTAGAAAAAACAGGGGTAGGGGTATCATTATTTAGTCATTACTTGAAACTAGTAAAGTGTAAGGACATAAACCATAACATATAAAAGCCTTAGTAAGCATTGTGAAGCAGAACATCACTTATGAACCTTTGGATTGTTTGACTAACTGACTGCAGATTTTTTATTGACTTCATTTTGTACCCAGGACCATTATTGACTGACTGACTCAGGACTTTTATTTTGACTGGTACCATAGAAGACACAAGATGTGTGAATGTGTGTTGTGTTCTGAGTTTGAGTTTTTATGTTTCCGGATATTGTATGTTGTGTGTTGTCTTTGTGGTGTGAATGTTGTATGGATTGGTGGCCAGGTGCCCTCTTCTATCACTGGAGAAGATGGGATCTCTGGAGAGTGGAGACCCAAAGTGGGGTGGTGCAGTAGGGGGCAGGTGTTGGTGCTACTCAGCAGCCCAGCCAAGGGGGTGGGGCAGCGAGGTATGACTGGGCTTAGTAATGGTGAAACACAGAGTTCAGCAGAGCCAACCTAAGAAGAGAGAAAGGGCGATCAAATGGGGTAGGAATGTTCATTCCGAAATCTCAAATATTCATATACTAGCCATGGCTACATGACCTCATCTTCTCGGATGACAGAAGACCGTTGCAATATTGCAATATTAGTAGGGTGACCAGACGTCCCGGTTTGGCCGGAACATATCCAGTTTTGAGCAGCATGTCCCAGTGTCCAGACAAAATGCTTAAAAATGCAGAAATGTCCCAGTTTCCAGCTTGCCCCAAGATGTAGTAATACGATACGCGCATTCTGCATGGCTGTGATTACATTCTGCCCTCAACAACTGGTCGAAGATCTGGCCTATTGCCCCTGTGGAAGGCGTTGGTCTAGGCAGGAAAATTGGGGTGATTAATGGCCACGCCTACTGGCAGCTAAGACACATAGCTGTGCAGCATTATCTAATTGTACCTGTGTGCTTAAAACTGCTCTGCTCTCTTAGTAGGTGGCTGAAACATAGGACCTTGAAAGCACTGGGAGAGAACCGAGTGGAAGTAACTGAAAAGTTGTAAACGTCTGTGTGTACTGTTGTGCCGTGTTTGTCGTAGTGTTTTGCGAAAGGTGCTTTTATTTAGTTTGTTGTTTCGATTTTTGGGGGGCGGATCCCGTGAGGGGGCTGAAGTTTCTTTTATTTATTTGTATAGTGTGGTTCTTTTGTCGCTCCCCGTGGGAGAAATAATAAATATCCTGGTCTGCAGACTGAGCAACCCAATCCTTGCACCCTGCTGTTCTGTTCCAATCCTGGTTTTGTATTGTGTGTGTGACAGCCCCATGTATGATTTTTAACCAATGAAAAAAAAACACAGTAAAACAGACCCTGAGCCCGGTAATTGGAGCACAATGTATGTACACCTGACCAATGATCGTCATCAAAAAAAAATCATATCGTCACTGTCAGATGACAGACCAATGAATGTCCATTGGTCAAGGGGTTGACAGTTTCCTTAAAAATGCAGCAGATCCAACCAGCGTGGCTAAACAACTCTGTATTCCAATTAATGAAACAACAAAATTATGCATTAAAACCTTCCTAAAAAGCTGCAATGGTGCTAATCTAACTATTCAAAGGAATAGTTTTAAATCTAGAAATGCTGAACTATTTATTTTTATTTAACCTTTATTTAGCCTCGAAGATCAGCTGAGGTGCGAACCTCATTTACAGTGATGTCGAGTACATTAAAATCATTCCAGAAACAATTACTATAATAAATAAAAAACAAATACTATAATAAATATAAGATAAAAGATACAACATAAAATTCAGATAAAACAAGTACATGCAGAAGTAAAATGATTCAGAAGTAATGCTTTAAAATGACTAAGGAAACTAAAGAATCCAGTTTAAAAGACATTTGGAGAGAGTTCCAGGCATCAGGAGCATAAAACGAAAATGCAGATTTAGCCAGCTCAGTCCGAACTGTTGGGATGTCTAATAAAAGCCGGTCACAGGACCGAGTGTGATAATGGCCGGAGGACAGGACAAGCATTGAGGTAATATAGGATGGAAGTTTGCCTAGAAGGGCCTTATAGATGAAAATATACATATGCTTGTCCCGTCTCTGAGAGAGGGAAGACCATCCAACATTAGCATACAGAATACAATGATGAGTCCTATAGGGATCTCCAGTAATAAACCTAATGGCAGAATGGTAAACAGCATCCAGAGACTTAAGAGTAGAAGCAGAGGCTTGCCTATAGATCACATCACCATAATCTAATACAGACATGAAAACAGCTTCAACAACTCTTTTTCTACAAAGCAAAGGAAAACTAGATTTATTTCTGTACAGAAAACCAATTTTTTGCCTAAGTTTATTGACAAGCTTATCTATGTGGGTCCTAAAAGTGAGTTTCTCATCAATCCAAATACCAAGATATTTATAGACTGAGACTCTCTCAATGAAAGATCCATGATTAGTTAAAATACGGAAGTCTGAGCTACTATTAGCTCTGGCCCTGGAGAACAACATAAACTTAGTTTTCTGAGCATTAAGAACAAGTTTAAGATCAGTGAATGCAGTTTGGAGAGTATCAAAAGATAATTGCACATTTTTTACAGCTAAATTAGCAGAATCAGCAATACTATACAATATTGTATCATTCGCGTACAGATGGGTATGACAGTTTGATATAGATGAAAAAATATTGTTAATATAGATTGTGAAAAGAACAGGACCCAAAAATTGAACCTTGAGGAACACCCTTAGTAATCGGCAGGAACTCTGAACTAATGGATCCCAAGGTCACCGACTGTTGCCGATCAGAGAGATAGTTCTGGAACCAGGAAAAGGCACCAGAGCTAAAACCAATCTTAGTGAGTATGTCTAAGAGCAAGGGATGATCTACAGTGTCAAATGCCTTGGAGAGATCTACAAGGATGGCTGCACAGTGTTTTTTCCCGTCCAAGGCATTGACAATATCATTTAAAACCAAAGTGACAGCAGAAACAGTGCTGTGCTGAGGCCTGAACCCTGACTGAAGCGGATTTAAAACAGAGTTAGCCGAGAGGAATTCCTTAAGCTGTTGATTAACTAAAGATTCCAACATTTTAGCTAAACAAGACAATTTAGAAATGGGTCTATAGTTATTTGGGTCACATCTGTCACCGCCCTTATGCAGGGGGACGACATGAGCCGTTTTCCAGACAGCAGGAATAACACCTGTCAATAACGATAGATTGAAAATATGAGTTATCTGCCTAGCAATCAGAGGAGCGGAGAGACGGAGAAAGAAAGGCTCAATCTATCTTCACCAATAGATTTCTTAGGATCAATTGCGTGAAGAGATTCCAAGACTGTATTTAGTGGGACAGGACCAAAAATAAATTGAGAAGAATTTGAAAGAGATAGGCCTATAGAATTTTGATTAACCAGAGGCTGATTATTTTCACCCTGGGAAGAGCGGCAAGCTTCAAGTTAAAAAGATGGCCAGCAGCAGCAAAGTGTCTATTAAAGGCAGAGCAGATGTCACTTTGGTCTTGCAGTAAACAATCATCAAACTTGACCTGAGTAGGTATGGAGGAAAAAACACAGTAAAACAGACCCTGAGCCCGGTAATTGGAGCACAATGTATGTACACCTGACCAATGATCGTCAGAAAAAAAAATCATATCGTCACTGTCAGATGACAGACCAATGAATGTTGTAATAAGCTAATGTCTTCCATTGGTCAAGGGGTTGACAGTTTCCTTAAAAATGCAGCAGATCCAACCAGGAAAATCCAACCAGCATGGCTAAACAACTCTGTATTCCAATTAATGAAACAACAAAATTATGCATTAAAACCTTCCTAAAAAGCTGCAATGGTGCTAATCTAACTATTCAAAGGAATAGTTTTAAATCTAGAAATGCTGAACTAACAAGTAATTACAGACCAATCAGTCTTCTCCCAGTCCTCCAGTGCTGGAGAAGGTTGTTTCAGAACAATTCATAGCCCATCTGGAGGAAAACCATTACCTGTACCCTTAACAATTTGTCCTTAGTTCTAATTATTCCACAGAAACAGCAAACTGCTTTCTGCTAGAAAATATAAAACCTTTTTTATATTTTTTATATTTAATTAGACAATGGAAATGTGGTAGGAGCAGTGTTCCTGAATGTAAAAACAATACTGTAAACCACAATATTTTGATTTCAAAACTTTCAAGGTTCAATTTTTCAGACAAAGCTCTAACATGGTTTGAATCATATCCAAATAACTGTGAGCAATGTGTGATAATCAACAATATCAAGTCAACATTTCAGAAGAACGAAATGGGAATTCCACATGGAACAGTCCTAGGACCAATACTCTTCAGCCTGTATATCAATGCACGTCCAGAAACCCGTCTTGGTGCTGGTCTCCACATGTATGCTGATGATACGATTGTTTATGCATCGGGTAAAACTTGCAATGCCGTTTCAGACCAACGAACAAAACACACAAAAGTATTTGATTGGCTTGACACCTCCTGTTTGACATTAAATGTGAAAAAAACAACCTCAATCTGTTTTTATGTTTAGAAAGCTACCTGTTAAAGAATCAATGTGTGTCACAATCAAAAGTGAACCAATTGAAAAAGTAACAGATGCCAAGTATCTAGGGATCATTTTAGGCTCTCAGCTGAAATTTGATAAACAAGATCAGCAGAACAGTGAAGGCTAGCCTTAGTTGTTTTATATTGATAAGAAACTGCTTGCCTTTTGACAGTGCCTTATTGTTATTAAATTCAAGCAGTGGTGGGCTGTCAGGGCCTGCAAAAAATATCTGAAATATCACGCTGCTTCCAGACGTGTATTTTCATATTAAAGCATTTAACCAATCACATTTCAGCCATCATTTGTTGCCACGGTCAAAGAAATCTGCCTGGAGGCCTTCACAATCAATTCTGAAGGCCCTGTAGCATAAAATAAGTGTTGATTAAACTGTTGCTTCAACCAATCAAATTTTGAGTTGGAGACACCAAGGCCTTCTAGAAGGCCTAGGTACGTCAGCGTATTCACACCCTTTGATTGGATAGTCAGAGAGTGTCTGACTATGATGTAATGTGATTGGTTAAATGCTTTAATATGAAAATACACGTCTGGAAGCAGCGCAGCCAGGGGAAAAGCTATGAAAGGAAGTGGACAGACCATTTGGAATTATTTAATAAGTATTCATGGACAAAACATAATTAACATCAGTCTGTGATTCAGACATTTGAGCGGACATTTTCAGCCCTAAAGCGAATTAAAACTTATGCCAGAAATACATCAGGGCAGGCTCGACTTTCAGCATTAGCTTCGATGGCAATAGAAAAGGACTTCTTGATGGAACTGAAACACACGGATAATCTGTACGACAGAGTAATTGAACTCTTTTTGAGGAAAGAAAGGAGGATGGATTTTGTGTACAAATAATAAGGATTTTTGGTGAGTAAAATGTTGCTATTTTCCTAAATAATATTGCAATTTTATGAGGTTATTATTGATGTTTTTGTATGTGTGTCGCAGCTGTAGCACCCCAGGTTTGTTTCTTCAGTAAAGGCATTTATTCTGGCTACACGAGTTATCTATCTGCGATGCAATGGCTCTTTATACTGTATTTCTGCATAATAAGAATAAGATGGTTTTTATAGCCATACAATAGTTATTGAGGGGTGGATCGATTCAGACGGAGCCATAGGCGTAGCGTGGGGGGTGCTACCCTCCCCGGTCCGCGAAATAAATAAACTGGTCTCAGCTTTCTCTCATGTACCCCCCCCGTCCGTGGAAAATGAAACCGGTGAAAGGTTGGGCACCGTTACGTTACTGCGCTACGCCACTGGGCGGAGCACTACTGAAGGCCTCGGTGTGAAATGCACGGCCCGCCACTGAATTCAAGGGTATGCTCACATCTGTCTTACTGTTTAACATTATGGGCCCAGGCAAACCAGAAAATAAACAGGTCCATATTTGAAAATGTACATTTACTAATCCTAGATAAAAGTAAATAAGGTGCCATCACTGCCACATTTACAAAATGCTAAGCTTTGAAAAGTTTTCAGAGTTTGCATATGTGAACCTCTTTTTAAATGTTTAAATAGCCTTGCTCCACAATCTCTTTGCAAATATGTAAAGAGATTGCAAAGCTCTGGTAGGTATATTCGCCAAGCTGTAAATAGTAACTGCAGAGTTCCATGCTGTAAAGCATCCCTTGGCCAGACAGCTTTTTCTGTGAAAGGTGCAACATTCTGGAACTCACTGATAACTTGTAATTAGCAAAAGATTTTAACAACTTTAAGAGAAACACCAAGTCATGGCTAATAGAACAACAAATATGCAATCATGTCTCCATTTTAATGTACCAAATCATGTGAGAATTCACATTTGCAATCATGTGCAGATCCTTTATAATCATGTTTGAATGTACTGTACAACATGTCACCAAATTGACCTGTTGAGGAATAACACCTTATTGACATATATGTTTTGATATATAAATTGTCCCGGCTTTAGGTTTTGAAAATCTGTTCACCCTAAATATTGGGCACCAAGGCCAACATTTTCTTGTAATGTTGAAATGGTGAACCATCTAGTCTATGTTGGTTGGTCTCCTTACGTTAGCTATTAAAGAGGAATCTGAACCATTATTGTTGATTGAACTAGCCTAACATTATTATCATTATTGTTGTTGTTACTATTATTAGTGTTGGCGTAGTTCAATTATATTATTATAATTGGTGTAGTTCAATTAACATTATAAGTATTAGCATATTATTATTATAATTATTATAATTTGTATATGTAAGATGTTTTTAATTAATGGATTTGATTACAAATGTCATCTGCCATTATTTTGAGTGGGATGATCTGAGCAGTGAATCCGGGATTTTCAGGGTTGATGTCACGGAGATGTAAGCCAGATGTAGGGTATGCTGTATAAGCATCTTGTGAAAAGTAGATGTACAGTGTACCTGAACATCGCAACTAGAGCTGCTAGGTGTTAATCTAATTAACTAACATAGCTTTATCTCTGTGTGCCCTCTTGTGTCTCTCTTGAGCAATTGCTTCATCTGACGGACAGAGCTAGAAGAGCGAGACAAGGGTGTTGCTTTTCGTTAGATTTATCAAAATATATAGGCTGTATATATATATATATATATACAGTACTGTGCAAAAGTTTTAGGCAGGTGTGAAGAAATGCTGTAAAGTAAGAATGCTTTCAAAAATATAATTTTTTGTTTATGTTTATCAATGTACAAAATGCAAAGTGAGCGAACAGAAGAAAAATCTAAATCAAATCAATATTTGGTGTGACTACCCTTTGCCTTCAAACCAGCATCAATTCTTATAGGTACACTTGCACAAAGTCAGGGATTTTGTAGGATTATAGTCAGGTGTATGATTAACCAATTATACCAAACAGGTGCTAATGATCATCAATTTCATATGTAGGTTGAAACACAGTCATTAACTGAAACAGAAACAGCTGTGTAGGAGGCTTAAAACTGGATGAGGAACAGCCAAACTCTGCTACTAAGATGAGGTTGTGGAAGACAGTTTCATGTCACAGGTCATACACTATGGCAAGACTGAGCACAGCAACAAGACACAAGGTAGTTATACTGCATCAGCAAGGTCTCTCCCAGGCAAAGATTTCAAAGCAGACAGGGGTTTCAAGATGTGCTGTTCAAGCTCTTTTGAAGAAGCACAAAGAAACGGGCAACGTTGAGGACCGTAGACGCAGTGGTCGGCCAAGGAAACTTAACGCAGCAGATGAAAGACACATCATGCTTACTTCCCTTCGAAATCGGAAGATGTCCAGCAGTGCCATCAGCTCAGAACTGGCAGAAACCAGTGGGACCCAGGTACACCCATCTACTGTCCGGAGAAGTCTGTCCAGAAGTGGTCTTCATGGAAGAATTGCGGCCAAAAAGCCATACCTCCGACGTGGAAACAAGGCTAAGCAACTCAACTATGCACAAAAACATAGGAACTGGGGTGCAGGTGCTCTGGACTGATGAGTCAAAATGTGAAATATTTGGCTGTAGCAGAAGGCAGTTTATTCGCCGAAGGTCTGGAGAGCAGTACAATAATGAGTGTCTGCAGGCAACAGTGAAGCATGGTGGAGGTTCCTTTCAAGTTTGGGGCTGCATTTCTGTAAATGGAGTTGGGGATTTGGTGAGGATTAATGGTGTCCTCAATGCTGAGAAATACAGGCAGATAATTATCCATCATGCAATACCATCAGGGAGGCGTCTGATTGTCCCAAATTTATTCTGCAGCAGGACAACGACCCCAAACATACAGCCAAAGAAGAACAAGGAGTTCTGGAAGTGATGGTTTGGCCCCCACAGAGCCCTGATCTCAACATCATCGAGTCTGTCTGGGATTACATGAAGAGACAGAAGGATTTAAGGCAGCCTACATCCACAGAAGATCTGTGGTTAGTTCTCCAAGATGTTTGGAACAACCTACCTGCCGAGTTCCTTCAAAAACTGTGTGCAAGTGTACCTAGAAGAATTGATGCTGTTTTGAAGGCAAAGGGTGGTCACACCAACTATTGATTTGATTTAGATTTCTCTTCTGTTTATTCACTTTGCATTTTGTTAATTGATAAAAACAAACTATTAACTATTCTATTTTTGAAAGAATTCTTACTTTACAGCATTTTTCACACCTGCCTAAAACGTTTGCACAGTAATATATATATGCAAATAAATGTTTAAGTTTAATATCTAGGCGCCAAAATGGATGACGTAAATCAAATCAAATCAAATCACATCAAATTTATTTGTATAGCGCTTTTCACAGTTGAATTGTCACAAAACGCTTAAGAGGGGGAACCCAGGCCTAGACCCCCCCAAAAGCAAGCCTAAAGGCAACAGTGGCAAGGAAAAACTCCCTTGATAGGGAGAAACCTTGGGAGGAACCAGACTAAAAGGGGGGAGCCCATCCTCTTCTGACTTTGCCCCTCCTGAGTTAGGTAGTCAGTGGGGGGCTAAACCAAATGAAGGGGGTCCAGATCCAGGAACTGAGGTAGGCATGGGGGTGAGGGTTGATGGGGACAGCTCACACTTCTCGCAGGATCTAGAGCTTGGGGGCCATGCCTTGGTAAACCGTTCCAAAACAGAGGAGCTCTAAAAGAGAAGGCTCTACCACCAGCTATGCTTTTCAAAATTTTAGGGAGTAACAGATGGCCGGCTTCTTGTGAACAAAGCAGTCGTGTAGGCTTATAAGGGCAATCATTTCGGTCAGATATATAGGTGCAAGTCCGTTCACTGCTTTAAAAGTTAGCAATAGTACTTTATAATCAGCCCGATATTTAACAGGAAGCCAATGTAGTGATGCTAACACAGGAGTAATGTGCTCATACTTCTTGGATATAGTCAAAATACGAGAGCTACTAGAGGAGCCAGATAATAAGGCATTACAATAGTCTAGCCTCGATGCAACAAAAGCATGCATCAAGGTTTTTGCATCCATCCTCTAATGACAGAATGTGCCTAATTTTAGCTATGTTTCTTAGGTGAAAGAAAGCTACTCTGGAAGTGTTTTTAATATGAGTGTCAAATGTAAGATCCTGATCAATAATAAAACCAAGGTTCCTTAATTTTTGGGGCCCAAAACCATCATCTCTGTTTTATCTGAATTTAAAAGCAGGAACTGTACTGTCATCCAATTCTTTATATCAGAGATACAAGCCTCTAATTGAGTGAGTTGAAGTATTTCACCTGGTTTCATTGATATGTACAGCTGTGTATCATCTGCATAGCAATGGAAATGTTCACACCATGTTTATGAATAACATTACAGAGTGGTAGCAAGTATAATGAGTAATGGTCCCAGCACTGAGCCTTGTGGAATACCATATTTAACCTGAGAGTAGTCAGAGAACTTTTGATCTAATTGCACAAATTGAAACCTGTCTGATAAGTATGAAAGTGCCCATCCACGCAAACCAACCAGGTTTTCTAGCCTGTGAAGGAGAATCTGGTGGTCAATAGTGTCAAAAGCAGCACTTATGTCAAGGAGCACTAGAATAGAAACACAACCAGTATCCGATGCTAACAGTCATTTACAAGTCATTTACAGTCATTTACAACTTTAATAAGTGTCGCCTCAGTGCTATGGTTTGGTCTAAAACCTGATTGTAGTGTTTCATACAGATTATTAGTTTTTAGGAAAGCAGTTAATTGTTGAGCTACAGATTTATTAAAAATTTGGACAAAACGGGAAGATTTGAAATGGGCCTATAGTTCTTACTGTCTCAGTGGAAGACAGCTGTTAGTGATTACACTGATCTGACTCAAATGCAGACACAGACACTGAGGAGTAGGTAAAGTGAAGGTATTTATTATAAACAGGGATTGGGGTAGTGAAGCGATGATGAGGGCAGACGAAGGAGGCAGGTAGGACAGGCGGGTAAGCGGGCAGGCAGGCAGGCAGGTAGGCAGGACAGGCGGGTAAGCGGGCAGGCAGGCAGGCAGGTAGGGAAGTGGGCAGGCAGGCAGGTAAGCGGGCCAGCAGGCAGGCAGGCAGGCGAGCAGGCGGGCAGGCAGGCAGGCAGGCAGGATGAGAGTGAGTGGATGAGAAACGGTGAGTGGATGAGAAACTAGGGTTGATATACTCTGCAGGGCTGATGATAATTGATGCCAGATGTGCAGGCAGTGCAGATACATAGTAATCAGGAGGGAGTCGGAGAATGCAGAAGAAGAAAGCCGCGCCCACAACACACACGCACAAACACGAAACTGACAGGGAGAACAGGAAAAAGGGAAATGGAAAACACGAGGAAACTAAACAATAAACAAAGTTGCGGCCGTGGCCGTAACAACAGCCCTAGTAAAAACCTCAATAAACAGACTTGTAACAAAGTTGTCTTGTGGCTGCTGAAAAGCAAAGCAAAATTGGTTGCAATGATGAACTGATTCAACCCCTAAGCTCGATATTGTGTACGGATCTACACTAGAGCATGCCTGCATTTAATATGAATACTTATTGGCCCCAAATTCCTTATCTGTAATAGTGGAATTTAATCATTCTGTGTTTTGTTGATGGTGGTGGAAAACACAGTCTCAGGCTCCGCTCCAGAATCTCCCATAAGTGTTCAATTGATTTGAGATCTGGGGACTGAGACAGCTCTAGAATATGGTTTACATTTTTTTCATGCTCATCAAACCATTTAGTGGCCACTCGTGCCCAGTGGATGGGGGCATTGTCATCCTGGATGAGACCACTCCCATCAGGATAGAAATACTTCACCATAGGATGAAAGTGATCACTCAGAATGGCTTTTTATTTATTGGTGTTTACCTTGCCCTCTAAGAGGTTGATTGCACCCCACACCATAAGAGAGCTGCCAGAATCCTTCATTTACTCAAGAGTTTCCTGTATATTCATTTATTTATTTATATATTAACAAAGTAGCATCCTCCTATGATGACCCTGATTTCAAAGAACAACATCAAGCAAATATGATGCAGATATATTAATGTATTTATTTATATATTAAGTAACATCTTTTGACATATATTATTTATATACATACTGTTCATAGGCTCTCAGTTAATAAAAATAAATCATAAAAGTATTCTTTGTAAGAGTAGAAAGTAATATATAACACAAAGTTGTGAAAGTCATGTTACTGTGATGTAGCTGTTCTTTTCATGCCTTAAATATTTCAGAAAAAGTATAGAATTATATAAGCATTGCTTTATACATACCACTTTAATTGAAAAGGCATTTTGTGCATTTAAAAGTTCATATGTTCTTATGAATAATACATTTTGAAGTTACAGATTTAAAAGTACAGATATTTTAAAATAATGACACAGGTGAACATGACTTTTTACTTTTGGTCACTCACCATTTTGAATGAGGTAGGTAAAATTAAAAATAAATAAAACGATTTTTCTCATCAAATGCTGCTTTTAGCTTTCAAAATCACAAATGCTATTGTTTATCTGACTGAAATTGAGGCAGCTCAATTTTTTCTGTCACTCAGCAGAAAGAAGACAACCAGACTGAGAGGAAATAGAAAAGTGATCACTATTTGGGGTCTGTTTGTTGCTGTGGCACTGCTAGTTGTAGTTGTGCTGGTGGTGGTGGTGGTGGTGGTGCTCATGGTGGTGGTGGTGATGGTGGTGGTGGTGGTGTTGGTTGCGGTGGTGTTGGTCGCGGTGGTGGGGGTGGTGACGGTGACTGTTTGTCAAGACAAAAGTTGAACAATAGTCAAGACAAAAGTCCAACTGTCTTTGTCAATGGGTAAGAGCAATTTAAGGAGGTGATGGATTTTATTATTAAAGTCTGGTTAATTAATTAATTAATAGCATTGATTAATCTGACCAATTAATAGATTAATCATTACAGCCTTGGTATTTACACATTTTAATCTTCTACGTAATTGTGTTTTGGTAAGCTTCAGCACATGAGTCACTGCATAGAAGGGTAATGGACAAATAAGCACCAAAGGAACACAATGCTCCCTGATTGCAGAACTAAGAACTGACCTGCATTAATGCTGGATGGAAGGATGTCTAGGAAGACCACTGAATCATTGAGGGCCTGCATAAGCGTGTCCACTGTGTTGGTGACGTTGGGAACCACGGTCCGGTTCCTAAAGATCAGGTTCGTTTCAACTTCTGTGCGCTCAACACGAAACGCACGGACATTGAAAGGAGCTCCAGGTCTGCTCAGCGGGAGGGGGAGGGTGAGAGGGAGGGAAAGAGAAAGGGAAAAAGGTAGAGGGAAAGAAAAAGTGAGACATAGGAGGATGGAGGGAGAAAGAAAGAGAAAGGGAGAGAGTGTGGGGGGAATTGATTTAATAAAAGGTTAGAAAAGAAGCATAAATAAGACTTTACTATAAAGACAGTTGCCCTTGTGGCCCTTCCTGGCCCCACTTTCTCAAACCAACACAATTTAAAAAATGTCTTTGAAGGGAATTTGCTTTACACATTCAAGTTGTTGTGCAAGACAATTCAAGACAATAACATAAAAACACATAATGTACAACAATAGTATAATACAGTTTTAAATATTTACTATAAATGTATAAGAAAAGTTCAAATAAATCTTTTGAATAGTTAATTTGAATGGTTAGGGGCCTGACTTCTTTTACGGATATATGAGGTGATTTACATTTATGTTCTTCTTCGAGGTATTAGGCAACGGCAAGCAGAAGCCAGGAATACATACTCATTGTATAGAGGGCGTGAGGGGATCAACAATAACCCTATGAGCAAAGGTAAGTATGTGCTACTCAGAAAGTAATGTAAGGAAGAACCAGAGATTTTGCAGCAACTATTTATTATTTTGTTCAATGTGGTTTTGTTTTGAACAGACAGCACACCTCCCTACTCCTGTATGCTGAATATCAGCAGACTCTGAACAAAGGTTTTGTACAATAGAGTGAGCATTGTTCTATTCTTAGTTTCCAGATTAAATATAGTTTATTTTGGGCTTTGGCATAGCAAGCAATATACACCACTTAGAGCTGCATCTGATCCTCGGGCAGGGGCTGTAGTTGTAACTCTACCCATCACCATCCAGCAACAAATGTACCCAATAGAGGGAGCTGCTGCTCTTACCTGAAAAGTATGACAATACACCTGAGGAAAATATCAGGGAAAATTCTCCGGTACCCACGGTTCAACTACAAAAAAAATCAGAACATATACATACATGAGCTTGATAAGATAATATTTCCTTTCTTCAGGATTTTTAGTATTGCAGCTGCACTTTTGATATTAACTGTGTTTAATGTGTTGTGTTCACTACATCTCACACCTCAAGTCCCATCAATATGTGTCCATCCATCCATCCATCCATCCATTATCTAAGCCGCTTATTCCTGGTCAGGGTCGCGGGGGGGTGCTGGAGCCTATCCCAGCATGCGTTCCGGGTGAGAGGCAGGAATACACCCTGGACAGGTCGCCAATCCATCGCAGGGCACACACACCATTCACTCACACACTCATACCTACGGGCAATTTAGACTCTCCAATTAGCCTAATGTGCATGTCTTTGGACTGTGGGAGGAAACCGGAGTACCCGGAGGAAACCCACACGGACACGGGGAGAACATGCAAACTCTGCACAGAAAGGCCCCTGGCCTGGATTCGAACCCGAGACCTTCTTGCTGTGAGGCGACAGCGCTATCCACTGCACCACCGTGCCGCCTCAATATGTGTCCTTACCTTTGAATTACAAATAAATTCAAGACATTTTTGTTCTCAAACACAGTTTGGCAAGTTCATTTTGGTAATTGCTCAACTTGCCAAATTATTTGTGATGAAAAAAACAATAATTACATGTAAGTGTGTGTATAAATTAAAGACACCAGTTGATTTAATATATGACTTGTGACTCTTTAAGGTCAAATGCAATTAAATAAAACCAAAACAGTGCCTAACATTAATTTGGCATTGTCGCACACTATAAAGTCATTATTTTTATTTTTATGTAACGAGATATGGCTAAACTACTAGCTAGCTAAGTTTTCAGCCAGCTAGATATTTCCATGACTATTAATATTCAATTTCCAGATTGGGTTCATATCGTAATTGAGTGAGTTTTTGGTTGCTTGCTAGCTAGGTACCTCGCTAAACTCTTTTTGTGCCAGAGGACAGGACAAGGGCTACTAGGCTTTTTGCCAGAATTGTTCGGTTTTACATAGGAGGACTAGCTCTCTCTGCTGAAATAATCTGTCGATGCTAAAAGGTTAAAACCTGTTTTCCAGTCTTTTTGATTAAATGCAATTTGCCCTCAATGTGGCTAAGTGTGTTTGATTACATCCAAACATTTATCACATAACAATGAATTGTCAGCAAAGATATTTTTTCTTTAAATGGGAAAACTTTACAAACAGGATCTCTTAATGAATAATTGGATCTATGACTCATTTGTGACATATTTCCACATGTATGCACTATTGTTCATTTTCTTAATACCATAATTTAATACCATAATTTGGCTCTGACACATGTCTAAATTCTGACTTGAAAGAAATAAGCAAGAAGAAAAAAGAGAAAAAACAAATATGTAATCAATAATGACAAATTACCTCCGTAGTGATATTAAGGGCCAGGATCTTGAAAGCAGGGGTGGTGCTATCTAAAAGATCTTGTGAAAAAACTGTCATAATTGTGAACTGCAGGACTAAGACACCCTCATCACTTTGGGGGGGATCAATAGAGGCTGTAGTGCTAACTGGAGCAACAGTGACAACTGGTCTTGGTGTAGTTATTGGGCCTGAAGTAACTGTTGGTGTAGGAGTAGTTGCTGGAGCATTGGTTGGAGGTTCTGGTAGTACTGGCGGTGCAGATACTGTTGGAGCTGCAGTTGTAGTAGGAGCTGCAGTCATAGTGGGGGCTGTAGTCGTAGTGGGGGCTGCAATTCTAGTTGAGGCTGCAGGTGTGGTAGTGGGAACTGAAGCAACCGTTGTATTAGGAGCCACAGTCGAACTGAGACCTGCAATTGGATAAACATTATGTAACAAAGTATTTTAAAAATTCTATGAGTCATTAGGAACTGAAAGAACAATAGAATGGTAGTGAAACAACAGAATGAAGCCATAACAAAATAATGTATACCCATTGGTCCCAAGACATGTTCCCATAATTTATTTAAATAAAACCAAAGAAAACAATTATTAGAAGGAGGTGGGCACATCACTCCTTTTTAGTTATATTTTGCCAGCATGGTGCTTCATACTGTAGATTATTCTGTGATTTGTCACCTACCAGTGCCATTGACGTTAATGCTCATGGGTACAACATTGAGCTCTGAGGCCTGTCCATTTTGAACTGCTTCTAATAGCGTGTTGATGACATCCATATTATTGGGGGGTGAGGCTGTCATGTTGAAAGTCAGTGTTGTGTCTACAATGACCGATCCATTCCTAGGAAAGGAAATACACACAGATCACACGTTTGTTGTTTGAGCAGACAAGCTTATGTTTGCACAAGCATACTGACAGACACGTATATATATATACACGCACAATTAATGAATCTTATATTCACCTGAAACCTGTCACAATCAGACTGATGAATAACGGAAAGCGTGCGCTGTAGATGGGTGCAAGCTGAAAAAAAATAGGATTGTTACAAAATAATAATATCAATAAATGATTTCAGATCTTGACAAATCTATTACAAAGTAAATAAACACCCACAACTTCCATGTGGATGTGTGTGGAGGGCGTCAGTCTCAGCCTCAGGGGAATAGCAGTGTTGTCTGTTTTGTTGCCAAAGAATGGCTGTGGAGGCCTTTGGAGCAGTGGAAACTGTTGTGGGACTTTCCGGCAGCAGATTTGGCATTCAAATCACCCTGCGAGAGGCTACTAACTGTTGCCTGGAAGGTTGTTTCAAAGGCCATAATTGATAATTAGTGTTAATTGGTGTAAATGTCAAGTGATAATTCACTTAAGGGTTTGTGTTTGTGAGTGTTAAATGGTGTTAAATGTGGGGTGAAACACTGAAAAGACCTTCGGTATGTCGGTGTCTAGTTCATTGTTATTCTCGGAAGAGGATTCCCACCTCGGAGGAAGCAGACTTTAATTTAGTTTTGTTCATTTTGTTTGTTTGTTGTTTTCAAAAAGCTTTGCGGCGAGTAGGGTGGAGACTGTGTGTTTATTTTATTTGTTCCTGCTCTTGCCCGCTGTTTCTCTCTTCCATGTCTGGGAGAGAGACCGTAAAATAAGATGTGGTCCGAGACTGGCAAACTCCACTCCTCTGCCACTCCTTACCATCTGCTTCTCTACTCGCATATGGGGAGTTGTCACGTGGCATGTGACAATGTATTCTTAGCAACAGGATAAAACAGGTCTAACATTAATAAACTGTATTACTGTGACATTTGACATACTTTCATTCAAAAAATTTCTTCAAACAATGAAGCAACTAAAAACGATTTTCTTTGTGTCCCATACTCTTAATTCAAACTGCTGACAACTCACCAGATTCTCAATCTGTCTTGCTGTCCTCTGAAAATCCAGGGACAGAGGATTTAAAAGAGAAGGTCTGAAGGTGTCCTGAGTGACGAACCGAAGAGTGTAAATAATGAAGGTGACTGCAGTTGTTATAGTTGTAGTTGGACCTGCAGTCACATTCGTGGTTGGGGCGACAGTTACAGTTGTAGTAGGAACTTCTGTTGTAGTGGGAGCTAAAATTGTGGCAGGAGATGCAATTGTAGTGCGGGCTACAGTTGTGGGGGAAGCTGCAGACATGGTGGGGACTACAGTTGTGGTAGGAGGTGCAATTATAGTGGGAACTACAGTTGTGGTAGGAGCTGCAGTCATAGTGGGTGCTGCAGTTCTGGTAGGAGGTGCAGCTGTGGTAGGAGCGGATATCGTAGTGGGTGCTACAGTTGTAGTGGGGGCTGCAGTTGTAGTTGGGGCTACAGTTGTAGTTGGGGCTGCAGTAGTTGTAGGACCTGATGTAGTACTGGGTGCTGCAGTTGTAGTGAGGGCTGTAGTTGCAGATATAATGGGGACTACAGTTGGGTAGGAGCTGCAGTCATAGTGGGGACTACAGTTGCAGTTATAATGGGAGCTGCAGTTGTAGTGGGGGCTGCAGTTGTAGTTGGGGCTGCAGTTGTTGTAGGACTTGAATGACTTGATGTACTACTGGGTGCTGCAGTTGTAGTGAGGGCTGTAGTTGCAGTAATAATGGGGCCTACAGTTGTGGTAGGAGCTGGACTTGTACTAGGAGCTGCAATCGTATTGGAGGCTGCAGTTGTGGTGGAAGCTGCAGTTGTAGTGGGGGCTGCAGTTGTAGTAGGAGCTGCAGTCGTAGTGGGGGCTGCAGTTGTAGTCGGGGCTTCAGTTGTGGCAGTAGCTGATATTGTGGTGAGTGCTACAGTTGTAGTGGGAGCTGTGGTTGTAGTGGAGGCTGCAGCTGTAGTAGGAGCTGTAGTTGTAGTTGAGGCTGCAGTTGGGGTAGGAGCGGATGTCGAAGTGGGTGTTGCAGTTGTAGTGGGAGCTGTAGTCGTAGTGGGGGCTGCAGTTGTAGATGGGGCTGCAGTTGTGGTAGGAGCTGATGTCGTAGTGGGTGCTGCGGTTGTAGTGGGGGCTACAGTCGTAGTTGGGGCTGCAATTGTGGTAGGAGCTGATGTCATAGTGGGTGCTGCAGTTGTACTGGGTGCTGCAGTTGTAGTGGGTGCTGCAGTAATAGTGGGGGCTGTAGTCGTAGTGGGGGCTGCAGTTGTAATGAGAGCTACAGCTGAAGTGGGGGCTGCAGTTGTAGTAGGAGCTGCAGTCGTAGTTGGGGCTGCAGTTGTGGTAGGAGCTGATGTCGTAGTTGGGGCTGCAGTTGTAGTTGGGGCTGCAGTTGTAGTCGGAGCTGATGTTGTAGTGGGTGCTACAGTTGTAGTTGGGGCTGCAGTTGTAGTGGGAGCTGATGTTGTAGTTGGTGCTGCAGTTGTAGTGGGTGCTGCAGTTGTAGTGGGAGCTGCGGTTGTAGTGGGTGCTGCAGTTGTAGTAGGAGCTGCACGTGTAGTGAGGGCTGCAGTTGTAGTGGGGGCTGCAGTTGTTGTAAGAGCTATAGCAGTAGTGGGGGCTGCAGTTGTGGTAGGAGCTGATGTTGTAGTGGGTGCTGCAGTTGTAGTGGGTGCTGCAGTCGTAGTGGGGGCTGTAGTTGTAGTCGGTGCTGCAGTCGTAGTGGGGGCTGCAGTTGTAGTGGGGGCTGGAGTTGTAGTGGGGGCTGCAGTTGTAGTGGGGGCAGCAGTTGTAGTGGGGGCTGCAGTCGTAGTTGGGGCTGCAGTTGTGGTAGGAGCTGATGTTGTAGTGGGTGCTGCCATTGTAGTGGGTGCTGCAGTTGTAGTGGGTGCTGCAGTTGTAGTGGGGGCTGTAGTTGTAGTGGGGGCTGCAGTTGTAGTGGGTGCTGCAGTAATAGTGGTGGCTGCAGTTGTAGTGGGAGCTGCAGTTGTAGTGGGGGCTGCAGTTGTAGTAGGAGCTGCAGTTGTAGTTGGGGCTGCAGTTGTGGTAGGAGCTGATGTTGTAGTTGGGGCTGCAGTTGTAGTAGGAGCTGCAGTTGTAGTTGGGGCTGCAGTTGTACTGGGAGCTGATGTTGTAGTGGGTGCTGCAGTTGTAGTAGGAGCTGCAGTTGTGGTAGGAGCTGCTGTTGTAGTTGGGGCTGCAGTTGTAGTAGGAGCTGCAGTTGTAGTAGGAGCTGATGTTGTAGTGGGGGCAGCAGATGTAGTGGGAGCTGTGGTTGTAGTGGGAGCTGTGGTTGTAGTGGGGGCTGCAGTTGTAGTAGGAGCTGCTGTTGTAGTTGGGGCTGATGTCGTAGTGGGGGCTGCAGTTGTAGTGGGAGCTGTGGTTGTAGTGGGAGCTGCAGTTGTAGTAGGAGCTGCTGTTGTAGTTGGGGCTGATGTTGTAGTGGGTGCTACAGTTGTAGTAGGAGCTGCAGTTGTAGTGGGGGCTGCAGTTGTAGTAGGGGCTGCAGTTGTAGTAGGAGCTGCTGTTGTAGTTGGGGCTGCAGTCGTAGTTGGGGCTGCAGTTGTAGGAGGGCTGCAGTTGTAGTGGGAGCTGTGGTTGTGGTAGGAACTGATGATGTTGTAGTGGGGGCTGCAGTCGTAGTGGGGGCTGCAGTTGTAGTGGGAGCTGTGGTTGTAGTTGGGGCTGCTGTTGTAGTGGGTGCTACAGTTGTAGTGGGTGCTGTAGTTGTAGTGGGTGCTGCAGTTGTAGTGGGTGCTTCAGTTGTAGTGGAGGCTGCAGTTGTAGTTGGGACTGCAGTGGTGGTAGGAGCTGATGTTGTAGTTGGGGTTGCAGTTGTGGTAGGAGCTGATGTTGTAGTGGGGGCAGCAGATGTAGTAGGGGCTGCTGTCGTAGTGGGGGATGGCGTTGTAGTAGGAGCTGCAGCTGTGGTAGGAGCTGATGTTGTAGTGGGTGGTACAGTGGTAGTGGTTGCTGCAGCTGTAGTAGGAGCTGCTGTTGTAGTTGGGGCTGATGTCGTAGTTGCTGCTGCAGTTGTAGTGGGTGCTGTAGTCATAGTGGGGCTGCAGTTGTAGTGGGGGCTGCAGTTGTAGTGGGGGCTGCAGTTGTAGTGGGGGCTGCAGTTGTAGTAGGAGCTGCAGTTGTAGTTGGGACTGATGTTGTAGTGGGGCTGCAGTTGTAGTGGGGGCTGCAGTTGTGGTAGGAGCTGCTGTTGTTGTTGGGGCTAATGTCGTAGTTGCTGCTGCAGTTGTAGTGGGTGGCTACAGTGGTAGTGGGGGCTGAAGTTGTAGTGGGGGCTGCAGTTGTAGTGCTGCAGTTGTAGTAGGAGCTGATGTTGTAGTGGGGGCTGCAGTCGTAGTGGGGGCTGCAGTTGTAGTGGGAGCTGTGGTTGTAGTGGGGGCTGCAGTTGTAGTAGGAGCTGCTGTTGTAGTTGGGGCTGATGTTGTAGTGGGTGCTGCAGTTGTAGTAGGGCCTGATGTTGTAGTGGGGGCAGCAGTTGTAGTGGGTGCTGCAGTTGTAGTGGGGGCTGCAGTTGTAGTGGGGCTGCAGTTGTAGTAGGAGCTGATGTTGTAGTGGGGGCTGCAAATGTAGTGGGGGCTGTGGTTGTAGTGGGGGCTGCAGTTGTAGTAGGAGCTGCTGTTGTAGTTGGGGCTGATGTTGTAGTGGGGGCTGCAGTTGTAGTGGGGGCTGTGGTTGTAGTGGGGGCTGCAGTTGTAGGGAGCTGATGTTGTAGTGGGTGCTGCAGTTGTAGTAGGAGCTGCTGTTGTAGTTGGGGCTGCAGTTGTAGTTGGGGCTGCAGTTGTAGTGGGTGCTGCTGTCGTAGTGGGGCTGCTGCTGTTGTGGTAGGAGCTGATGTTGTAGTGGGGGCAGCAGATGTAGTGGGAGCTGTGGTTGTAGTGGGAGCTGTGGTTGTAGTGGGGGCTGCAGTTGTAGTAGGAGCTGCTGTTGTAGTTGGGACTGATGTTGTAGTTGGTGCTGTAGTTGTAGTGGGGGCTGCAGTTGTAGTAGGGGCTGCAGTTGTAGTGGGGAGCTGCAATTCTAGTTGAGGCTGCAGGTGTGTAGTGAACTGAAGCAACCGTTGTATTAGGAGCCACAGTCGAACTGAGACCTGCAGTTGGATAAACATTATGTAAAAAAGTATTTAAAAAATTAAATGAGTCATTAGGAACTGAAAAAACAATAGAATGGTAGTGAAACAACAGAATGAAGGCATAAAAATAAAAAATAATAATTGGTCCCAAGACATGGTCTCATCATTTATTTAAATAAAACCAAAGAAAACGATTATTAGAAGGAGGTGGGCACATCACTCCTTTTTAGTTATATTTTGCCAGCATGGTGCTTCATACTGTAGATTAATGTGTGATTTGTCACCTACCAGTGCCATTGACGTTAATGCTGATGGGTGCAATATTGAGCTCTGAGGCCTGTCCATTTTGAACTGCTTCTAATAGCGTGTTGATGACATCCATATTATTGGGGGGTGAGGCTGTCATGTTGAAAGTCAGTGTTGTGTCTACAATGACCGATCCATTCCTAGGAAAGGAAATACACACAGATCACACGTTTGTTGTTTGAGCAGACAAGCTTATGTTTGCACAAGCATACTGACAGACACGTATATATATATACACGCACAATTAATGAATCTTATATTCACCTGAAACCTGTCACAATCAGACTGATGAATAACGGAAAGCGTGCGCTGTAGATGGGTGCAAGCTGGAAAAAAAATAGGATTGTTACAAAATAATAATATCAATAAATAATTTCAGATCTTGACAAATCTATTACAAAGTAAATAAACACCCACAACTTCCATGTGGATGTGTGTGGAGGGCGTCAGTCTCAGCCTCAGGGGAATAGCAGTGTTGTCTGTTTTGTTGCCAAAGAATGGCTGTGGAGGCCTTTGGAGCAGTGGAAACTGTTGTGGGACTTTCCGGCAGCAGATTTGGCATTCAAATCACCCTGCGAGAGGCTACGAACTGTTGCCTGGAAGGTTGTTTCAAAGGCCATAATTGATAATTAGTGTTAATTGGTGTAAATGTCAAGTGATAATTCACTTAAGGGTTTGTGTTTGTGAGTGTTAAATGGTGTTAAATGTGGGGTGAAACACTGAAAAGACCTTCGGTATGTCGGTGTCTAGTTCATTGTTATTCTCGGAAGAGGATTCCCACCTCGGAGGAAGCAGACTTTAATTTAGTTTTGTTCATTTTGTTTGTTTGTTGTTTTCGCCAAAAAGCTTTGCGGCGAGTAGGGTGGAGACTGTGTGTTTATTTTATTTGTTCCTGCTCTTGCCCGCTGTTTCTCTCTTCCATGTCTGGGAGAGAGACCGTAAAATAAGATGTGGTCCGGAGACCGGCAAACTCCACTCCTCTGCCACTCCTTACCATCTGCTTCTCTACTCGCATATGGGGAGTTGTCACGTGGCATGTGACAATGTATTCTTAGCAACAGGATAAAACAGGTCTAACATTAATAAACTGTATTACTGTGACATTTGACATACTTTCATTCAAAAAATTTCTTCAAACAATGAAGCAACTAAAAACGATTTTCTTTGTGTCCCATACTCTTAATTCAAACTGCTGACAACTCACCAGATTCTCAATCTGTCTTGCTGTCCTCTGAAAATCCAGGGACAGAGGATTTAAAAGAGAAGGTCTGAAGGTGTCCTGAGTGACGAACCGAAGAGTGTAAATAATGAAGGTGACTGCAGTTGTTATAGTTGTAGTTGGACCTGCAGTCACATTCGTGGTTGGGGCTACAGTTACAGTTGTAGTAGGAACTTCTGTTGTAGTGGGAGCTAAAATTGTGGTAGGAGATGCAATTGTAGTGCGGGCTACAGTTGTGGGGGAAGCTGCAGTCATAGTAGATGCTGTAGTTGTGGTAAGACCTGCAGTCGTAGTGCGGGCTACAGTTGTGGTAGGAGGTGCAATTATAGTGGGCACTACAGTTGTGGTAGGAGCTGCAGTCATAGTGGGTGCTGCAGTTCTGGTAGGAGCTGCAGCTGTGGTAGGAGCTGATGTCGTAGTGGGTGCTACAGTTGTAGTGGGGGCTGCAGTTGTAGTAGGGGCTGCAGTTGTAGTTGGGGCTGCAGTTGTTGTAGGACCTGATGTTGTAGTGGGTGCTGCAGTTGTAGTGGGGCTGCTGTTGTTGTAGTTATAATGGGGACTGCAGTTGTAGTAGGAGCTGCAGTTGTAGTGGGGACTGCTGCAGTTGTAGTGGGAGCTGCAGTTGTAGTTGGGGCTGCAGTTGTGGTAGGAGCTGATGTTGTAGTGGGGGCTGCAGTTGTAGTGGGAGCTGCAGTTGTAGTGGGGGCTGCAGTTGTAGTAGGGGCTGATGTTGCAGTTGTAGTGGGGGCTGTTGTAGTGTAGTAGGTGCTGCAGTTGTAGTGGGGCTGCAGTTGTAGTAGGGGCTGCAGTTGTAGTAGGAGCTGCAGTTGTAGTAGGAGCTGCAGTTGTAGTGGGGGCTGCAGTTGTAGTGGGGCTGCAGTTGTAGTGGGAGCTGCAGTTGTAGTGGGGGCTGCAGTTGTAGTAGGAGCTGCAGTTGTAGTGGAGCTGCAGTTGTAGTGGGGCTGCAGTTGTAGTGGGGGCTGCAGTTGTAGTGGGTGCTGCAGTTGTAGTAGGAGCTGCAGTTGTAGTGGGGGCTGCAGTTGTAGTGGGCTGCTGTTGTAGTGGGGGCTGCAGTTGTAGTGGGGGCTGCAGTTGTAGTGGGGGCTGCAGTTGTAGTGGGGCTGCAGTTGTAGTGGGGGCTGCAGTTGTAGTAGGGCTGCAGTTGTAGTGGGGGCTGCAGTTGTAGTGGTTGTAGTGGGGGCTGCAGTTGTAGTTGGGGCTGCAGTTGTGGTAGGAGCTGATGTTGTAGTGGGTGCTGCAGTTGTAGTGCAGTTGTAGTGCTGCTGTTGTAGTGGGGGCTGCAGTTGTAGTGGGTGCTGCAGTTGTAGTGGGGGCTGCTGTTGTAGTGGGAGCTGCAGTTGTAGTAGGCTGCTGTTGTTGTAGTGGGGCTGCAGTTGTAGTGGGAGCTGCAGTTGTAGTAGGAGCTGCAGTTGTAGTTGGGGCTGCAGTTGTAGTAGGAGCTGCAGTTGTAGTTGGGGCTGCAGTTGTAGTGGGAGCTGCAGTTGTAGTTGGGGCTGCAGTTGTAGTGGGGGCTGCAGTTGTAGTGGGAGCTGCAGTTGTAGTAGGAGCTGCAGTTGTAGTAGGGCTGCAGTTGTAGTAGGAGCTGCAGTTGTAGTGGGGCTGCAGTTGTAGTAGGAGCTGCAGTTGTAGTTGTAGGGCTGAGTTGTAGTGGGGCTGCAGTTGTAGTGGGAGCTGTGTTGTAGTGGGAGCTGTGGTTGTAGTGGGGGCTGCAGTTGTAGTAGGAGCTGCTGTTGTAGTTGGGGCTGATGTTGTAGTGGGGGCTGCAGTTGTAGTGGGAGCTGCAGTTGTAGTGGGGGCTGCAGTTGTAGTTGGGGCTGCTGTTGTAGTTGGGGCTGTTGTGTTGTGCTGCTGTGGGTGCTGCAGTTGTAGTGGGAGCTGCAGTTGTAGTGGGGGCTGCAGTTGTAGTGGGGGCTGCAGTTGTAGTAGGAGCTGCAGTTGTAGTTGGGGCTGCAGTTGTAGTGGGGGCTGCAGTTGTAGTGGGGCTGCAGTTGTAGTGGGGCTGCAGTTGTAGTGGGAGCTGCAGTTGTAGTGGGAGCTGCAGTTGTAGTGGGGGCTGCAGTTGTAGTGGGGGCTGCAGTTGTAGTGGGGGCTGCAGTTGTAGTGGGGGCTGCAGTTGTAGTGGGTTGTAGTGGGTGCTGCAGTTGTAGTGGGTGCTGCAGTTGTAGTGGGTGCTGCAGTTGTAGTGGGGGCTGCAGTTGTAGTAGGCTGCTGTTGTAGTTGTAGTGGTAGGGAGCTGCAGTTGTAGTAGGACTGCTGTTGTAGTTGTAGTGGTAGGAGCTGATGTTGTAGTTGGGGCTGCAGTTGTGGTAGGAGCTGATGTTGTAGTGGGGCTGCAGTTGTAGTAGGGCTGCAGTTGTAGTGGGGCTGCAGTTGTAGTAGGAGCTGCAGTTGTGGTAGGAGCTGCTGTTGTGGTGGGTGCTACAGTTGTAGTGGGAGCTGCAGTTGTAGTAGGAGCTGCTGTTGTAGTTGGGTTGCTGCAGTTGTAGTTGGGCTGCTGCAGTTGTAGTGGGTGCTGTGTTGTTGTAGTGGGGGCTGCAGTTGTAGTGGGGGCTGCAGTTGTAGTGGGGGCTGCTGCAGTTGTAGTTGTAGTAGGAGCTGCAGTTGTAGTGCAGTTGTAGTGGGGGCTGGGTAGTGCAGTTGTAGTGGGGGCTGCAGTTGTAGTGGGGGCTGCAGTTGTAGTAGGGGGCTGCAGTTGTAGTGGGAGCTGCAGTTGTAGTAGGAGCTGCAGTTGTAGTGGGGCTGCAGTTGCTGCAGTTGTAGTGGGGGCTGCAGTTGTAGTGGGGGCTGCAGTTGTAGTAGGAGCTGCAGTTGTAGTAGGAGCTGATGTTGTAGTGGGAGCAGTGGGAGCTGTGGTTGTAGTGGGAGCTGCAGTTGTAGTGGGGGCTGTGTTGTGTAGTGGGGGCTGCAGTTGTGGGGGGAGCTGCTGTTTGTAGTTGGGGCTGATGTTGTTGTAGTGGGGGCTGCAGTTGTAGTGGGAGCTGCTGTTGTAGTGGGGGCTGCAGTTGTAGTAGGAGCTGCAGTTGTAGTGTAGGGCTGCAGTTGTAGTGGGGCTGCAGTTGTAGTGGGGCTGCAGTTGTAGTAGTTGTAGTGGGCTGCAGTTGTAGTTGCAGTTGTAGTGGGCTGCAGTTGTAGTAGGGCTGCAGTTGTAGTGGGGGCTGCAGTTGTAGTGGGGGCTGCAGTTGTAGTAGGGGCTGCTGTAGTTGTGCAGTTGTAGTGGGAGCTGCAGTTGTAGTAGGAGCTGCAGTTGTAGTGGGAGTTGTTGGAGCTGCAGTTGTAGTAGGAGCTGCAGTTGTAGTGGGGGCTGGGCTGTAGTTGTAGTTGTAGTGGGGGCTGCAGTTGTAGTTGTAGTAGGGGCTGCAGTTGTAGTAGGACTGATGTTGTAGTGGGGGCTGCAGTTGTAGTGGGAGCTGTTGTTGGGCTGCAGTTGTAGTAGGAGCTGTGGTTGTAGTGGGGGCTGCAGTTGTAGTAGGAGCTGCTGTTGTAGTTGGGGCTGATGTTGTAGTGGGGGCTGCAGTTGTAGTGGGGGCTGTGGTTGTAGTGGGGGCTGCAGTTGTAGTAGGAGCTGCAGTTGTAGTGGGAGCTGCAGTTGTAGTGGGAGCTGCAGTTGTAGTGGGAGCTGCAGTTGTAGTGGGTGCTGCAGTTGTTGTAGTAGGGGCTGCAGTTGTAGTAGGGGCTGCAGTTGTAGTAGGAGCTGCAGTTGTAGTTGGGGCTGCAGTTGTAGTAGGAGCTGCAGTTGTAGTGGGGGCTGCAGTTGTAGTAGGAGCTGCAGTTGTAGTGCAGTTGTAGGCTGCAGTTGTAGTGCAGGTAGCTGCTGTTTGTAGTAGGGGGCTGCAGTTGTAGTGGGAGCTGGTAGCTGCAGTTGTAGTGGGAGCTGCAGTTGTAGTGGGAGCTGAGTTGTAGTGGGGGCTGCAGTTGTAGTAGGTGCTGATGTTGTAGTGGGGGCTGCAGTTGTAGTGGGTGCTGCAGTTGTAGTGGGGGCTGCAGTTGTAGTAGGGCTGCAGTTGTAGTAGGGGCTGCAGTGTAGTGTGCAGTGTAGGGGGCTGCAGTTGTAGTGTAGGGAGCTGCAGTTGTAGTGGGGGCTGCAGTTGTAGTAGGAGCTGCAGTTGTAGTGGCTGCAGTTGGTAGTGGGGCTGCAGTTGTAGTAGGAGCTGCAGTTGTAGTAGGGGCTGCAGTTGTAGTTGGGGCTGCTGCTGCAGTTGTAGTGGGGGGGAGCTGCTTTGTAGTAGGGGCTGCAGTTGTAGTGGGGCTGCAGTTGTAGTGGGCTGCAGTTGTGTGGGGCTGCTGCAGTTGTAGTGGGGCTGCAGTTGTAGTAGGGGCTGCAGTTGTAGTTGGAGCTGCAGTTGTAGTGGGGGCTGCAGTTGTAGTGGAGCTGCAGTTGTAGTAGGAGCTGCAGTTGTAGTAGGAGCTGCAGTTGTAGTAGGAGCTGTCGTCGTAATTGGGGCTGCAGTTGTAGTGGGGGCTGCAGTTGTAGTGGGGCTGCTGCAGTGTAGTAGGAGCTGCAGTTGTAGTGGGGCTGTTGTAGTTGGGGCTGCAGTTGTAGGAGCTGCAGTTGTAGTTGGGGCTGCAGTTGTAGTAGGAGCTGCAGTTGTAGTTGGGGCTGCAGTTGTGGTAGGAGCTGATGTTGTAGTTGGGGCTGCAGTTGTAGTAGGAGCTGCAGTTGTAGTGGGAGCTGCAGTTGTAGTGGGGGCTGTGGTTGTTGTAGTGGGGCTGCAGTTGTAGTAGGAGCTGCAGTTGTAGTAGGGGCTGCAGTTGTAGTGGGGGCTGCAGTTGTGGGGCTGCAGTTGTAGTGGGGGCTGCAGTTGTAGTGGGGGCTGCAGTTGTAGTGGGGGCTGCAGTTGTAGTAGGGGCTGCAGTTGTAGTAGGAGCTGCAGTTGTAGTTGGGGCTGCAGTTGTAGTAGGAGCTGATGTTGTAGTGGGAGCTGCAGTTGTAGTAGGGGCTGCAGTTGTAGTAGGAGCTGCAGTTGTAGTTGGGGCTGCAGTTGTAGTAGGAGCTGATGTTGTAGTAGGACCTGCAGTTGTAGTGGGAGCTGTGGTTGTAGTGGGAGTTGTAGTAGGAGCTGCAGTTGTAGTAGGACCTGCAGTTGTAGTTGGGGCTGCAGTTGTAGTGGGAGCTGATGTTGTAGTGGGGGCTGCAGTTGTAGTAGGAGCTGCAGTTGTAGTTGGGGCTGCAGTTGTAGTGGGAGCTGATGTTGTAGTTGGGGCTGCAGTTGTAGTGGGAGCTGCAGTTGTAGTTGTGGGAGCTGCAGTTGTAGTGGGAGCTGCAGTTGTAGTGGGGCTGCAGTTGTAGTGGGAGCTGCAGTTGTAGTAGGGGCTGCAGTTGTAGTGGAGCTGTTGTGTTGTGCAGTTGTAGTAGGCTGCAGTTGTAGTAGGAGCTGCAGTTGTAGTTGGGCAGCTGTAGTTGTAGCTGCAGGAGCTGTTGGGGTTGTAGTAGTGGAGCTGCAGTTGTAGTAGGGGCTGCAGTTGTAGTAGGGGCTGCAGTTGTAGTGGGGGCTGCAGTTGTAGTTGTTGTAGTGGCTGCAGTTGTAGTAGGGACTGCAGTTGTGGTTGTAGGGCTGCAGTTGTAGTTGGGGCTGCAGTTGTGGTAGGAGCTGATGTTGTAGTTGGGGCTGCAGTTGTTGTAGTAGTAGGAGCTGCTGTTGTAGTTGGGGCTGCAGTTGTAGTAGGAGCTGATGTTGTAGTTGGGGCTGCAGTTGTAGTGGGGGCTGATGTTGTAGTGGGGGCTGCAGTTGTAGTGGGGGCTGCAGTTGTAGTGGGGGCTGCAGTTGTAGTTGGGGCTGCAGTTGTAGTGGGGGCTGCAGTTGTAGTAGGGGCTGCAGTTGTAGTGGGGCTGCAGTTGTAGTGGGGCTGCAGTTGTAGTGGGAGCTGCAGTTGTAGTGGGGGCTGCAGTTGTTGTGTAGGAGCTGCAGTTGTAGTGGGGGCTGCAGTTGTAGTAGGGCTGCAGTTGTAGTGGGGCTGCAGTTGTAGTGGGAGCTGCAGTTGTAGTGGGGGCTGCAGTTGTAGTGGAGCTGCAGTTGTAGTAGGAGCTGCAGTTGTAGTGGGGCTGCAGTTGTAGTAGGAGCTGCAGTTGTAGTAGGGCTGCAGTTGTAGTAGGAGCTGCAGTTGTGGTAGGAGCTGCAGTTGTAGTTGGGGCTGCAGTTGTAGTAGGAGCTGATGTTGTAGTGGGGGCTGCAGTTGTAGTAGGGGCTGCAGTTGTAGTTGGGGCTGATGTTGTAGTGGGGGCTGCAGTTGTAGTAGGAGCTGCAGTTGTAGTAGGGGCTGCAGTTGTAGTAGGGGCTGCAGTTGTAGTGGGAGCTGCAGTTGTAGTAGGGCTGCTGTAGTTGTAGTAGGAGCTGCAGTTGTAGTGGGGGCTGCAGTTGTAGTGGGAGCTGCAGTTGTAGTAGGAGCTGCAGTTGTAGTGGGGCTGCAGTTGTAGTGGGGGCTGCAGTTGTAGTGGGGGCTGCAGTTGTAGTGGGAGTTGTAGTGCTGCAGTTGTAGTGGGGGCTGCAGTTGTAGTAGGAGCTGCAGTTGTAGTAGGAGCTGCAGTTGTAGTGGGGGCTGCAGTTGTAGTAGGAGCTGCAGTTGTAGTTGGGGCTGCTGTTGTAGTAGGAGCTGCAGTTGTAGTGGGGGCTGCAGTTGTAGTAGGAGCTGCAGTTGTAGTGGGAGCTGCAGTTGTAGTGGGGGCTGCAGTTGTAGTAGGAGCTGATGTTGTAGTGGGGGCTGCAGTTGTAGTTGGGGCTGCAGTTGTAGTAGGAGCTGCAGTTGTAGTGGGTGCTGTTGTAGTTGTGCAGTTGGAGCTGCAGTTGTAGTGGGGCTGCAGTTGTAGTGGGAGCTGCAGTTGTAGTGGGAGCTGCAGTTGTAGTGGGTAGTGGGGGCTGCAGTTGTAGGAGCTGAGTGGGGGCTGCAGTTGTAGTTGGGGCTGCAGTTGTAGTGGGAGCTGCAGTTGTAGTGGGGCTGCAGTTGTAGTGGGAGCTGCAGTTGTAGTGGGGGCTGCAGTTGTAGTGGGTGCTGCAGTTGTAGTAGGAGCTGCAGTTGTAGTGGGGCTGCAGTTGTAGTGGGGCTGCAGTTGTAGTTGGGGCTGCAGTTGTAGTAGGCTGCAGTTGTATGTTGTAGTAGGAGCTGCAGTTGTAGTTGGGGCTGCAGTTGTAGTTGGCTGTGATGTTGATGTTGTAGTAGGGGGCTGCAGTTTTAGTAGGAGCTGCAGTTGTAGTGGGGCTGGTTGTGCAGTTGTGTTGTAGTGGGGGCTGCAGTTGTAGTGGGGGCTGCAGTTGTAGTGGGAGCTGCAGTTGTAGTGGGGCTGCAGTTGTAGTGGGGGCTGCAGTTGTAGTGGGAGCTGCAGTTGTAGTAGGAGCTGCAGTTGTAGTGGGGCTGCAGTTGTAGTGGGGGCTGCAGTTGTAGTAGGGGCTGCAGTTGTAGTAGGGCTGATGTTGTAGTGGGGGCTGCAGTTGTAGTAGGAGCTGCTGTTGTAGTTGTGTTGTAGGGGCTGCAGTTGTAGTAGGAGCTGCAGTTGTTGTTGTAGGAGCTGCAGTTGTAGTAGGAGCTGCAGTTGTAGTGGGGGCTGCAGTTGTAGTGGGAGCTGCAGTTGTAGTGGGAGCTGCAGTTGTAGTACAGTTGTAGTGGGAGCTGCAGTTGTAGTGGGGGCTGCAGTTGTAGTGGGGGCTGCAGTTGTAGTGGGGCTGCTGCAGTTGTTGTAGTGATGTTGTGTTGTAGTGGGGGCTGCAGTTGTAGTGGGGCTGCTGCAGTTGTAGTAGGAGCTGCAGTTGTAGTTGGGGCTGCAGTTGTAGTAGGAGCTGCAGTTGTAGTAGGGGCTGCAGTTGTAGTGGGAGCTGCAGTTGTAGTGGAGCTGATGTTGTAGTGGGTGCTGCAGTTGTAGTAGGAGCTGCAGTTGTAGTGGGGGCTGCAGTTGTAGTAGGAGCTGCAGTTGTAGTAGGGGCTGCTGTAGTTGCTGCAGTTGTAGTGGGAGCTGCAGTTGTAGTAGGGGCTGCAGTTGTAGTGGGGGCTGCAGTTGTAGTGTGGGGCTGCAGTTGTAGTGGGGCTGCAGTTGTAGTGGGGGCTGCAGTTGTAGTAGGGGCTGCAGTTGTAGTAGGGGCTGTGGTTGTAGTGGGGCTGCAGTTGTAGTAGGGGCTGCAGTTGTAGTAGGGGCTGCAGTTGTAGTGGGAGCTGTTGTAGTTGTGCAGTGGGGGCTGCAGTTGTAGTGGGAGCTGATGTTGTAGTGGGGGCTGAGTTGTAGTAGGAGCTGCAGTTGTAGTAGGAGCTGCAGTTGTAGTAGGAGCTGCTGTTGACAGTGGGGGGCTGCAGTTGGGGGCTGCAGTTGTAGTGGGGGCTGCAGTTGTAGTAGGAGCTGCAGTTGTAGTGGGGTTGTAGTAGGAGCTGCAGTTGTAGTAGGAGCTGCAGTTGTAGTGGGGGCTGCAGTTGTAGTAGGAGCTGCAGTTGTAGTAGGGGCTGCAGTTGTAGTGGGAGCTGCAGTTGTAGTTGGGGCTGCAGTTGTAGTGGGGAGCTGATGTTGTAGTGGGGGCTGCAGTTGTAGTGGGAGCTGCAGTTGTAGTGGGGCTGCAGTTGTAGTGGGTTGGTGGGGGCTGCAGTTGTAGTGGGGGCTGCAGTTGTAGTAGGAGCTGCAGTTGTAGTGGGGCTGCAGTTGTAGTAGGAGCTGCTGTTGTAGTTGGGGCTGCAGTTGTAGTAGGGGCTGCAGTTGTAGTAGGAGCTGCTTGTAGTTGGGCTGCAGTTGTAGTGGGAGCTGCAGTTGTAGTTGGGGCTGCAGTTGTGGTAGGAGCTGATGTTGTAGTTTGGGCTGCAGTTGTAGTAGGACCTCCAGTTGTAGTGCGTGCTGCAGTTGTAGTGGGAGCTGCAGTTGTAGTAGGTTGGGCTGCTTGTAGTGGGAGCTGTTTGTAGTGGGTGCTGCAGTTGTAGTGGGAGCTGCAGTTGTAGTGGGGGCTGCAGTTGTAGTAGGAGCTGCAGTTGTAGTGGGGAGCTGCAGTTGTAGTAGGAGCTGTAGTGTTGTAGTGGGGTGCAGTTGTGTAGGAGCTGATGTTGTAGTGGGGCTGCAGTTGTAGTAGGGGCTGATGTTGTAGTTGGGAGCTGCAGTTGTAGTAGGAGCTGCAGTTGTAGTGGGGGCTGCAGTTGTAGTGGGAGCTGCAGTTGTAGTAGGAGCTGCAGTTGTAGTTGGGGCTGCAGTTGTAGTAGGAGCTGCAGTTGTAGTGGGGGCTGCAGTTGTAGTAGGAGCTGCAGTTGTAGTTGGGGCTGCAGTTGTAGTAGGAGCTGATGTTGTAGTGGGGCTGCAGTTGTAGTGGGGCTGCAGTTGTAGTGGGGGCTGCAGTTGTAGTGGGGCTGCAGTTGTAGTGTAGCAGTTGAGCAGTTGATGTTGTAGTTGGGGCTGCAGTTGTAGTAGGAGCTGCAGTTGTAGTGGGTGCTGCAGTTGTAGTAGGAGCTGCAGTTGTAGTGTAGTAGGAGCTGCAGTTGTAGTTGGGGCTGCAGTTGTAGTAGGGCTGCAGTTGTAGTGGGGGCTGCAGTTGTAGTAGGAGCTGCAGTTGTAGTGGGGGCTGCAGTTGTAGTAGGAGCTGATGTTGTAGTGGGCTGCTAGTTGTAGTAGGAGCTGCAGTTGTAGTTGGGGCTGCAGTTGTAGTTGGGAGCTAGGAGCTGATGTTGTAGTGTTGGTGGCTGCAGTTGTAGTAGGAGCTGCAGTTGTAGTGGGGGCTGCAGTTGTAGTAGGGGCTGCAGTTGTAGTGGGGGCTGCAGTTGTAGTAGGAGCTGATGTTGTAGTGGGGGCTGCAGTTGTAGTGGGAGCTGCAGTTGTAGTTGGGGCTGCAGTTGTTGTAGGAGCTGCTGTTGTAGTTGGGGCTGCAGTTGTAGTAGGAGCTGCAGTTGTAGTGGGGGCTGCAGTTGTAGTGGGAGCTGCAGTTGTAGTAGGAGCTGCAGTTGTAGTGGGTGCTGCAGTTGTAGTAGGAGCGTTGTTGTTCAACGAGCTTCAGTTGTTGTCAGGGCTGCAGTTGTAGTGGCTGCTGCAGTCGTAGTGGCTGCTGCAGTTGTAGTTGGGGCTGCAGTTGTAGTTGGGGCTGCAGTTGTGGTAGGAGCTGTGGTTGTAGTGGGGGCTGCAGTTGTAGTTGGGGCTGCAGTTGTGGTAGGAGCTGATGTTGTAGTTGGAGCTGCAGTTGTAGTGGGGTCTTCAGTTGTGGTCGGAGCTGATGTTGTAGTGGCAGCTACAGTTGTAGTAGGATCTACAATTGTAGTAGGAGCTGCAGTTGTAGTAGGAGATGATGTTGCAGTTGGGGCTGCAGTTGTAGTGGGGGCTGCAGTTGTAGTAGGAGCTGCAGTTGTAATG
Organism: Aldrovandia affinis; assembly: GCA_029706075.1. Lineage (NCBI taxonomy): Eukaryota > Metazoa > Chordata > Actinopteri > Notacanthiformes > Halosauridae > Aldrovandia > Aldrovandia affinis. The sequence goes on along the minus strand of JAINUG010000740.1, from coordinate 813 downwards.
GGGGCTTCAGTTGTGGTAGGTGCTACAGTTGTAGTTGGGGCTTCAGTTGTGGTAGGAGCTACAGTTGTAGTGGGTGCTGCAGTTGTAGTAGGAGCTACAGTTGTAGTTGGGGCTGCAGTTGTGGTAGGAGCTGATGTTGTAGTTGGGGCTGCAGTTGTAGTGGCTGCTGCAGTCGTAGTGGCTGCTGCTGCAGTTGTAGTTGGGGCTTCAGTTGTGGTAGGAGATGCTGTTGTGTACTGCAGTTGTTGTAGGAGCTGCTGTTGTAGGGCTGCAGTTGTTGTAGGTAGGAGCTGCATGCTGTTGGGGCTTCAGTTGTTGTAGGTGCGTTGGTTTGGCTGCAGTTGTAGTAGGACCTCCAGTTGTAGCTGCTGTTGTAGTTGTTGGGGCTGCAGTTGTGGTAGCTGCAGTTGTTGGCTGCTGCGGAGCTGCTGCAATTTGTAGTAGGAGCTAGGAGCTGCAGTTGTAGTGGGTGCGGCAGTCGTAGTTGGGGCTTCAGCTGTTGTAGGAGCTGATGTTGTAGTTTGGGCTGCAGTTGTAGTAGGACCTCCAGTTGTAGTGCGTGCTGCAGTTGTAGTAGGAGCTACAATTGTAGTAGGAGCTGCAGTTGTAGTTGGGGCTGCAGTTGTGGTCGGAGCTGCAGTTGTAGTTGGGGCTGCAGTTGTGGTAGGAGCTGATGTTGTAGTTGGGGCTGCAGTTGTGGTAGGAGCTAATGTTGTAGTGGCTGCTACAGTTGTACTGAGAGCTGTGGTTGTAGTGGGTGCTACAGTTGTAGTAGGAGCTGCAGTTGTAGTAGGAGATGATGTTGTAGTTGGG